>JABFPN010002928.1:0-19975 GCA_022817305.1 Leptoteleia sp. ZL-2020
CTGATAGTCTTTGAGAACCGTAATACTGATCAACAGAGGTCGTGAATGGCCGAGTGGTAAGACATGTGACTTATAAATTGTAGGTCGGGAGTTCAAATCAAGGTGGGATTAAAGTAAATTTTTTTTTGATATAGAAATGCTTTGTTAGCCACTATGGCTCGACTGTGGCTCCTGGCCACATCCCACAGTCGATCCATTGCGGCAACATGTGTGGCTTATTGTGGCCAAGACTGTGGGCTCCCGCATGCCACAATCTTAGCCACAGTGCTGCCATAGACTCTGCCACAATGTTTTTTCCACGCGGGAAATATATTTCAATTAATCAAAATAGTACGGGCAAAATGCATATTTAAAGTGAAATAAAAGGAATATTTTGATGAAAATAATTTTGTCGGAGGCTTCAGACTCGGCAGATTTTTTTGACAAGCCAGAGATTACGTTCAATAACAACTATTCACTTTCCGTATTACTCTCTTATAAGAGCTTTTTTTTATTATTACTATTATTATTATTCGTTTTGCACGAAATGTGTGCATGATTAATTCAAGGGGATGTACCGAACAACGTCGAATCGATGCGCGTCGAACTTTTATCCGAATTTCGTGAGTTTATTGACGCGAAGGCGTCGGTTTATTTAGACGATCGTGTAAACCGTTAGTTCGCAACAGTGGCGAAGCCCACAGGAAGCTGCAGATGTGTTCATCAGACTTCGCGTCTAGTTTCCGGTGGAAAATGTGTGCTCGATACAATTTGCAGGACGCGCGATTTATCTTATCGAATACATCATTATGCTCGGTTATATTTACAAGCCCGGGCTTCGCGGCTCGCTTTTATTGCGGAAAGGAAATTTCGATTGTTTTATCAGCGAAAGTTTTCACGCAAAATTTATATCCCGAGCGTTGCGTTTGTTTTTCAGCTCTTCCTGCTTTTTTTTTTCTTTTCTTTATTTTAAATTTCCTTCCGTTTATAAACAGTCCCGAACAGAACGTAGATGTATATTAAACGTCAACGAAAGGTTGCGTCCAAGTAGGTAAGAAAGTCAATAGAAGATTCAAAAAAAACATAATCGATAGGAAAAATGTTGATTTTATAGTCAAATGCCATGTTTGTTAAACATATTAAATAGATATTTTTATAAGTATCACAGACCTGAATTCGACATTGCCAATACGTTATGATTACGTAACATTAACATTGCATAAAGGTTGAACCAAATCGTCCATTTTGCGTACATTAAAGCTATGAAAGTGAAATAGCCATTACTGGTTTTAAAATAAACCTGTGTATTTTGCAGAAATTAAACATAAACTAAGCTCTTTGAAGGAGTTTGTTTGAGATTCAAAAGTTTATTTTACGTATAATAAAAATTGGTTTTTAGATTCAACCCTTATGGAATATTACGTAAATATCACGTTCGATAAACATCCTATTCAGGCTTGTAACAAGCGGATTAGAAAGTTTCACAAACTTGACATTCAATAACTTATAATTTAATGTTTTATATACATCGATTATACGTTGTATTTAAATTTCTACCGACGTCTAATATACGTTCATGTTTTGTGCGGAGTATAATTGTAGAATCTGCGAAACGTCGAACCACGGAGTCGCGACAGTTTAGTAAATTTCTGGTTACCGTCGCGAACATATTTTGCCGGTTGCTTAGAAACATCGTACGAAGCGGCGGAATGCAGAGCCGCTTCGTGGCAAGACAATGATAAGGCCACATTGAAGTTTGGCGGCGGAACCGACGCGTGCACCTTCAGCCGCTCCTGCAGTTCAACGCGCGCGTTGTACCAAACACATTTGAATGCGGCTTACCATTGTCTTGAATAAAGGGGTAAAATTAATACGCGTATAAATTAATACGCGTGGGGGCGCCACGTGCAAAATTGGAACTCCGCCCTGACCCACATTAACCCACAAATATTCAACGCTAAGAGTCGAATAAAGCGTTGCAATTAAATTCCTTGCTTTTTTAATTAATCATCGATGCCTCGGGTTGAAAAAGCAGGGGCCGAAAGTTGAAGGGGGGGGGGAAGGTGGAGCGCGCGCGGTTCGCCTTTTTTTTTTTTCTTCTTCGACTAATCACTATCAGTTTTCCCACTGTTCCTCGTTCTCGGTTCGATCGAAACATTTTCATTCGCCCTTCCGAAAGCAACGTCTCTTAAATTGCGAATACAAAAGTTTACTTCCGTCCCCGCGGAATAAAATGCTCATTCAATAATACCGTAAACCGTCGCGGTATGCTGATGAAGGTTAAAAATCCATTAAGTTTATTTATTTGCGGCTTTATATCCGGCCGACGATGCAATGCTTTTATGAGCAACAAATAATCAACAATGCCTCTTTTCGTACTATTTTTCTGTCTTCGTTTTTTTTTCTTCTTCGATTTAAGACACGTAATATTGACGGTTAGCTTGAGAGGGAAATCTTTTTGGAAAATAGAACCGATTGGCAAGTTTTACCCCGGGAGAAATTCATAATGGAAGATTAATTTTCATAACACTGGGAGGAAAAATAGAACGTTCAATCGGACTTTTTCTTTTTTTTTCTTCTTTACTTCGTTGGTTTTATTTTCATTGTCATCGCCTATGTCCCTCTCCTTTCTTTGATTTAAATTATAAATGTGAGTGACGTTTCGGGGAAGCGTCGAATTATACGTTTCGAGTATAGGTCGTATGAGGTTTACTTAGAATTACGTTTGGTAATAAGATAAATTTGGTTGATGGAAGAAAATTACAGTTTGATAATTTGCCAAGAAATTTGTAAATTAGGGCCGGGAAAGAAAGTTTCTTGGTATTGATTTAGCACGCGGAAGGGAAATTATTGATTCAATTGAAAACATCATTGTTTTAAGAAAGTTGCCGGACGCGTTCAAATTAAATTTAAATCGAAATAGTTTGGAAATTAAATTTGTTAATTGCAGTGATTAGTGATTAGAAATTAAATCGAATCCGACGGAATTATTAATGAAATAATTTATATAGAGAGAGAGAGCAATTTAAAAAAGATATTTTTAAGAATATATTTAAGTAATTCGGAATTTTGTAAGTGAAATAAAAATTTATAGAAATTATAGAGCGGCGTAAAATATTAAATGCGTAAAACATTTAATATTTTTCTCGGAAAGTTTTATTTCGCGAGAGGAAAAGTTATTATCTAAATACAGTAGTGTAAATTATTGAGCAGAATATTCTTTTAGTATATTGACTTTTCGAATATTATTTGCGAAGCGAAAGAAACAGATAAGTAATTGTTATAGCTTTGTATGATAGTTGTTAATTTATTATAGTTATTAAGCAATGAAACAAAATGCATTAAGAGTTCATTTTAGGTAGTTTTTGCGGATTTTTTTAGAAAATTAAATTTATATCAATTTTCATTATTTATGTGACATATATTTCGAGTGACATGGAGATTTCAAACCTGTTTTAATATTTTATTTAGGGACTTTTTTGGCCTTGCTACATAATAACTGATTGAAATAAATTAAAAAAAAAAAATAGTAAATATATACAGCGAAAGTCAGAGTATTTCATCTATATTTCCACTGATCTTTTAGAATAATCGTTCATATAATCTTATGGAAGAATTTATAGAAGTCTCGGTATAGTCTGGCAATAGTCTGGGTAGAGTTTGGCGTCATTTTAGATATTTAAAAGCCTAAACAAGAGGTATATTTCTAAACCACGACATAGAGTAGTGGTAAAGAACACGATTGGCAACCGTAAGATACCAAGTTCTATTCCTTGCTTGACTTTTTTTCTAATATTTTATAAAAATACTGTATCACATCATAACGAATATTATACATCCACATATATCCCCGAGTTATTATAAATTATCGTAGCAAACTACTACTAAATTTCTCTCAGTTTAATTTCTGTAATGCATAACAAAAAATTAATGAAATTGCAAAAACGTGCAACGAATTATAAAGGTTGACGTGAAAATGTTATAAATAATATTGCTTCGCCTAAAGTAAATAAGTTCAATGGAGATTTAATTAAACGTTAAAAGGTTAACTTTTTAATTGATACTATAAGGTAATCGATGATTCTATTAGAAGCGTCGATGATAATTAAACGGCAATTTTTACACGCACGATTACGCGCAGTGATTATTATTACATTACACGCGGGAAGGTATGATTTGACTGAGTAAATGAAACGGAAAATGTGCGCATAATCATGAAATAGAGTGTTTACGTGTGCGTCCGCGGTGGCGAAGGATTATGTTTTGCAGTCGCGTGTGGCGTCGCGATACTTGCAATAATGACGCCGGTGCGACTGCCAGCGACGAAAAAGTCTCTTACGTCGAATGCATTAAAGCCTCTGTCGATAGGTACAGTTGAGAACATTAATTACGTTACAAGTCGTTAACTGGAATACCGTATTATTTGTCGAGATTTGATCAATCCACTCGTGGAAGAAAGCGAACCTTTCGGCCTAAGTCAGTTCGCGGAGAAAACACAACGCTTTAAAACACGCATCTGCATAAGAAATATTATGCAGGGGCATGTCCAGAGTAATGTTACCATTAATGGGGTCATTGCTTCGCTCTATCAAATAATAATTTTATTTTTATTTTTATTTCTTACTTTATTTATTTGAAAACTGCAGTTTGATGTAAAATGCAAAATGAATTGAATAATTTTAAGTTCAATAATACGTCCATAATTGAAGTATATTTACTTTCAGCCAGCCGGAAGTGTGTTTACAATAATTTTAAAAAGCAAGCTCTAAAATCGACTTTTATTTTAAATTGATTTTTCCGCGATATGATATGTGACCTCGTATAATGAAGATATGTGAAGTTATATGAAAAATAGTTATAATAATCTTTTGTAATATTTTGTTTTAATAGTTATATCATTCTCATAATATTAATTATGTAATTTCCTCTAAAATACTCAAAAATCAGCCCAAACTGCATTAGAATAAAACTTTTTATTGAAAATTATAGATTTCATATTTTAAATTTGCAGTAAAATGTTAAATTTAATGTCTAACTTAAATCTTCCTACATATACGTACTTTAGTTTGGAACCTACATTTTACTATGTAATTATTAATATCAAACAAACATTACATGTTATTTACTTTCCTGAAATATGGTTAATATTGTTATTATATATTTCAAGAAAATAAGCATTAGACATTTTATATTAAAGGTCCGACGTAGACCCTTCATCGCGAGTGATTTTCGATCCATTATATTGCATTAAAATTGTATACATCTGCAAGAAGTTGTTTTCTAAATATTAATGCCGCAAAGGAATTATTTAAAATTCGTAATCAATAACAGATTTAATGGAACGTTTAATAATTATGCATGGCTAGTTGCCGAGGATAATTTAATATTGATTTCATTATGCCAATCTGAAGGGAAATTTTTTTTCTTCTATACGAATACTTTGCACAATGTTGCTTTATATAATAATAATAATAATCTAAACTACATCTTCGGTGCATAATATAAATTTAATCAACGTTAATTTGATGTAACACTTTTTACGCTTTTCCCGTACAGTTGCACCGTCCCATAATATACCATTTTCCGTCGAATAAATCGTCTTAATAATTTTACTGAAAGCCCGCTAATTAAATTTGACCATTAGCTCAAACTTTTACACTGCGATTAAAGACGAAATGATGAAAGTATCGTATATTATGAAAATGCAATTTCTATTCAGGTTGAAAGTCATTACATACATAATACATTGTGTAACTGTTGACGATGGTAGCCGACGAGAAAATTGTAAAGTGAATTATTCTATTATTGCGTATTTATCTTTGTTCGTCATTTTTGTGAGCGATAAAAACGCCCAACGCACCTTAACCGAATTAATTACTATTTACTTTAACGATGTGTCATAATTAAAGGTATTGATTTTAATTGATCGCGCGGAAATTCTTAAATTAATATCTTTCTTTTTCATTTTATTATTATTAAAAAAGAAAATTATTTGCATTACTCAAGCAATCAGGTTTTGTTTCAAATATCCAAAAAATTTTCCTTCAGTAATAAATATGTTTAATTAAAGTAATTAATTAATATATTTGAATCAACAAATATGTAATATAAAGGTCAATTTATAATACACAACTAATGTATTGACACATTATTTTGTCGCGAGACTTGATTCCCATTGTGTTTTAATAGTAGCGATTATTTTGATTTGAAATTGTTCTTCGCACTGCGTCGTCATTTCGCGTTCATACCGAATGATTATTGTAAATTTGCGAGCGTTCATAATTCCAGATGCAAAGCGCTTATTCGTTACGGTGGCGTTGAAATTAATGAGGCGCAAAGTTAAAATTGAATTTGTTGACAGTAATGTGATCAAGTGGCGCCATCCAATGTTAATTAATGTCGGACGCGCGTTTGACGTGAAAATAATAAAAAAAAAAAAAAAAAAGAAAAAAAGATGACTTCTTAAAACGGCCAAACAGCGGAAATGGCGCGATAGTTGCGATACGCGTGACGAATTTGTCGACTGATGAAATCGTCGGCCGGGACTAGGGGGCGCTCCGCGCGCGATGAATGGAGCGATAATTATTGGCCTTGTTATGTTACGCCGGTGCGTAGTCGATGGGGATCGGCATTCCCTAATTCGCTGCATTTTCAGCCACCGTATCAATCATTATTAAGAAACCGTTGAAGTACTTTAATTAAACTTTAATCGATCGGCCAATTCATCTTGAAGATTCGACGTAAAGCGAGTGGCGGGAATAAAGACTGCGGAATGGATTCTTCGAGTGCTTCTGTTAATGCATACACTGCGAGAATACACTGCCTCTTACGGACCAATTTTATTGAAACTTTGCCTGTTATTCGATTGTGCATGTTTTATTCAACGAGTCCTTGCGCTCGAAAGGTACTCGAACATTTTAAGTGACGTTATTAAATCATTTGTTGACGACAACATTTTGTTTGTAATGAAGGTAAAACAGTTCGATTCTTGGTCGAGGAGAGGAATCGTCTCCAGGAATCGTTCGAGGGAAATAATAGTATACACTGAGAAAAAAATTATATTAAAAATTACTATACCATATGAGTGCTGACAGATATCGTCTATGATGTCTACAAAATTACTATACCAATTATAAAGAAATTTTCCATTTGATATGGTAAATTTTTTTATATTAGTGTTGTAAATTTGTTTGTTATTTTGGTGATTATTATCATACTAGTATATTAAATTTTATTATATCGAATGGAAAATTTCATTATAATTGGTATTGTAATTTTGTAGACACCATAGACGATATCTGTCAGCACTCATATGGTATAGTAATTTTTAATATAACTTTTTTCTCAGTGTAAGTAATGATATCTCGAGAGATACCAAAATTGTGTTTTTACTTGTTTTTCAATGAAAATATATCAGATTGTTTTTACTATTTCTGCCATTTGTTGGCGGTTCAAGTTTGAGTCAAAAAATGAAGTAAAGAGGAGTGAAAAGTTATAGTTTTCACGAAAATGGATTATATATATATATATAGTTAATTATACTATTATTTTTTCTGAGTGCGCTATAAACCGAGTATATTAAAGATAAAAGTAAACAAATACTGGCAAAACCAATAAAAGTTAACATGATAAGTTATATATCCCATGTTTTTGAAGCTAAACTTTACTTTATATCGAAGTACTTTTTCATTTAACACGTTAATATATGCTAATTTTGAAAGCAGGGCATATATCTATCTTATTCCTTTCAGTGACAGAGAAATCTTAAGAAGACAATTAAAATACATTGACAGGTGTACAAGTTCCATATGAAGCCATATGACAGACGTCTGACAGTACGGTCCACATGAAATTCGTACACCTGTCCTATTAGAACGAAAGACAAAAATAAAAAATAAATAGTAATTTTCATTGCCTTCTTATGAAGTGAAGTTGTAACCAAAGATAGTTTACATTTCTTTTAGTATAAAAAGATGATTTGGAAATATCTCTTTATTATTTTTATATATAATTATTTATATATTTTATTTTTATATATAATTATATATATTTATTTTTATATATAATTATTTATATAGTTTATATATAATTATATATAATTATATATAAACAATAATAAAGACTGTCTCAGAGAATACAGTTGCATTTGCTAATAATATGAGGTCATTCAACATTTTAATTCAAATTTTGGTGCATTAATCAAAACATACAGATCTAACTTAATCGCGAATATAATCTGTCCGTATCAAATAGACGTCTACTTACCTTTAAACCAAACAGAAATTCTGTGCACAAGGTGAAAATTATTTCAATACAAATGAACCTCACAAAGTAATCTTTTAACGTTTACTCGAAATGTTTATTTCTTATAATGACTCCACTTAATTTAAATGTCAGATATAATAATAACATTGGAAATAACATATATAATATGAAATCTTAACGATTACACGTACAATTAAGGTGGAAGTGTTCGAATTTCTGACAATCACAACTAATAAATAAGTAAAATTTTTAAAATACAATATTTTTTTATATATATTTTTCATTCAAAACTTGAAACGATGTGTGTATATTGCCAGAAATCAGTACTCGTTGCGTTTTTATAAATATTTCGAAATGTTTGTAAATAAATTTTCACGTTCATTATAAATTTTCGATGATTATTAAAATAATTGACAAGCTTTTAGTTTAATATGCAATCCAATAATCACTTGCTTTTTTGGGAGAGAGAGAAATATATATATATATATATATATATATATATATATATATATATATATATAGAGGGGAGTATTTTTGCTTTATTGAATGTACACTTTGATTTCGTCGAACATTTTTTACGAGATAACGAGATGGACGGGCCACGCAGTCGCGGCTGTTAAAATCGGATTGGCTTGCACGGCACAGAATAGAACGCAAGCAGCGACGTTACAGCCGGTAATGCCTCCACCAGCACCGCCAGCACCACCACTACCACCGCCACCACCACTATCAGCTCGTCGCGAGAGCTCGTTATGTGCAGCACGCAAACACAGGACTCGAAATTATCTTCGTAATTAACTGCACTTCTTAACATAACGCATGGCGTGCCAACAACGGGCAGACGCGCCGGAATACGTATTCGGGCGCGGAGAATCTACAAAGACGATACGTAACCTGAAACTGGCACCACCTGCTAACCAGGTCTTCCAGTTCGCCATGGCGCACGTACGAATCTGCTCGATTCAACATCGCGTTTCGCTTATTGCAGACCAATCTCATCTTCGCCGCATTTAGTTACGAAAATGTTATTTCGTGGTGTTTACGCAATAGCTCCCATAACGCTTGCCAACAATAATAACAATCATTTGTTGTTAATCTATTTATTAGTCGCTTCGATCGTTGGTTATTCACTTTATCGTATTATTTAATGCTTCGGGGGGAGAAAAAAATAGCTGGCTGCAGTGGATAAATATTTATTTACCGTTAATGTATACGAGGGTAAAATAATGGATCAACATTATCATGGTGTATTGAATTCGCGGAGTAAATGTCATATATAAACATTTCCAAAGCGGTATGGTAAACGTTGTCTTAAATAATGTTTTAAGTACAACGGTATTTTTATCAGTTTTAATATTATTTATGGAAAATTTCCAATAATTTATAACGTACCATAGTAAACGAACCATACCGAGCAGATTTTCTTTTCTTTTTTTTTTTTTTTTTCAAAGTTTCGATTAATTTTTACCATAGTTATAATAGAGAAGAATTTAAAATTGAACAGAACAAATCAATTTTCAATTATTCTCTATTATATCTATGGTAAAAATTAATCTAAACTTTGAAAGAAAATGAAAATCTGCTCGATATGGTTCGTTTACTATAAATTATTGGAAATTTTCCATAATATTTCTCTCAGTGTATGATTTAACAAGGAAATAACAAATGTATCCTTTAATTGCATTACAGTTTAGTAATAATTATTATATTATTTTCGGATGAATTTTGAGAGTTCACTTATACTGAATGAAATTCTATTCAGTCTAAATGCAAATGAAAATCTTATTTGCTTTGCGTGGTACAGATGTTAAGAAATATTATACGGAAATTATTAACTCTGCGCAAGTATTAAAAAAAAAAGAGTCGTAAATGTGTGTAGAAAGATTTATGACACAATGATTGTATAATGTATATAATATTATTTGCAAAAGAAGCACTTTATTTAACTGGGCGTTTATGTTTTACGCTTGCTTACATTGTAACATTAGAGCAATTTATGTAAAGCAGCTGGAGACATTTTAATTTGCATATACATGTGACAAGAAGAGGCTTTTTTTTTTTTAATAGTTATGGTATAATTTCACTTAATAAATGTGCTGTTATTTCTTTGGTGAATTTAAATTGGTTATTTCTGAGAAATGTGCATCACTTTATGAGTTATCTTAAAGGGGAAATAAAAATTATACATTTTAAATGAAAATATTCAGCAAATGTGAAAAATGTATGTAGATTTGGTAATTTTCATTTTATAAATGTTTAATCTTTTCTGTTATTATTATTATTGTTGTATCTATGAACAAGTGCTTATCATTGTACGCTAATAAGAGGGAATTGCTATATAAAATTTTATATAATTTTTTTTCAGTTCTCGTGCATTGTGCGTATGAAATGTACAGTTTTCATTATATAAATAAATTGCGAGTAAATTTGCATAAGTATGAAAATTAAACAATCTTATTTAATATTATTTTAAAACGAACATACTCTGTAGTTCATTAAACTTTATTTTCACTGAGTGAAGAAGAATGAAAAAGGTAAAGAGTAATACGTTAATTATGCTTCGTATCCACGTATCAAATATCACGTGCGTGAAATTATTCAAAATAAGCAGGATATAATGTTTCAACAAGTCCAATTTTTTTTATATATATAAAATGTATAAAAAAATGTTTTACGTTACATATTTAAGAAATAAGAAATCAAATATCGTACAATGATCATATTTCTATGCGAAACTTTTTTTTTTCTTAAAGTTATGAAATATTGAAAATTACATTATTCCAAACGTACAGTGTAGTATATCAGATGTCAATAAAAGGTTGCATCAGAAACATAAGGGTTCTAATAAATGATATCAAAAAAATTGTAAAGTTGACGTACACATGCGTTTAATTTTATGAACAAATATTGTGTTTGCAAAATGTATTAGATGTCCGCTATTACTTCGTAATGTTAATGTTACATTTCATGCAAATTTTATAAAAAAATTAACACAAATATAATTTGTAAGAAAAGCGAAAGTTTTTAATACGTTCTAGAAACATAATATTTGGCCATAAAATTACCTTTTTACGTACATCGATTATGCATTTTTGGAATCTTTTATGTTCCTTGCAGGTGCTGACTCCATCAACTATTGAGCTTTTATTTTTTTTAGTCACCATGTCTTTGGCGTCTTTTGAGCCACCTGTAATCTATTTATTTCGTCCATACGTCGTGAATCATCATTGAGAAAGTCATAATACATTTTTCAACCTGATCAGTTGCTTTTTATAAATAAAATGTTTATAACGACTGCAGCCAATATGGCTTTGGACGTAATTCGTGGCCTTTCACAGCATTATTTGGTACTTTTCGCACGTTTATGAAAATTTGCAGATATTCGGAATAAAATGCGTTTACGAGCGAGCAGAGTTGTATACGGCATAATCTTGTCATCTGAAAATTACGCAAGCAGTTTCGAGCTAACCGTATCCAGGCGAACTCTTGCAGCCACCTCTATTTTTGGGCATAAACTCCAGACGTGTCGGGAATCGTGAACTTTCAGAAAATTCCCTCGAGATCGTAAACTGTGCGAACTACGATTTTCTAGATCCTTCAAAGACGATAGTGATGTTGTTACATAAGAATTGTAAAAAGAACCGTGCTTGAATGACGATGCGTTTGCAAATATGTATAATTTTCAATGTATGAGTTCTTTAATCCATTCGTGCTTTTTAATTTGTTTTCTCATTCTTCCTTAATAATGTATTTATGGTCCATTTTGATTAGACAAGGTGTTGTGATCAAACTGTTAAGTGGTTTCATATATTATTTTAATTTCATTTCTTCTATAGTTTAATTTGACTGTACCAGTCTCAACCTAAAATTGTTTAATATTCAGATAGTTTTGACAATTGACAAATTTTACCATCGTTGAAAAAAATCCCTTCCGATGAGGTTGCTAATGATTTTAAGGAATATAAATACAAATATCTGCTTTTATGTTTGATGTTTGAAAAATCACGAATTTATTTTGAGGAATAAAAAAAAAAGTTGGCCTAGTTATTGGACCGATTCACCAGGGAATAAAAGTGAGCTTGTCCGAGAAATAAAACTCTGTAGTTCATCCCTAGGGTCATAGAAATCACATTCAAATCACGGTGTAGATGCTTTACCGGATTGATTGGTACACTCAATTTTTCCTTTCTCGACTCACTTTCAGTATTCATCATTTTTTTCTTTTTTTATCATTTGCTTTCATTATTTTATTGTTCCGTAAAATATCAAATATTGAATGAAAGAAATTTATACCTTCCAAAGTGTCAAGTCCTAAATAAAATTTTATTTTTCCAATTTAATTATCATGGTTCTGCTAGTTGAAGGAATATTTGAAAATATTACATTGCATAGTATCGTTTAGACTGAAGACGGAAATGAAATGTAACATAAACAGTTTTTTTTTTTGACAGTATGTATTTTGTTGTGACTATTACGTTTGCAACGACAAAAATTGTAAAAGCTTTTAAAAATCAGTCGCTCTGCTGCTACACGCCGCACTCTATAAGTTACATTGCGTTATTTAGATTGCGCTGACGATTTCATAAGTCGACAATTTTTTTCAAAAATTATACTTGTGTTAGGTCATTTTATCAATTTAGATTGTTTTTGAAACAGTGAGTCCATTTCTGCTTTTAACTGATTGCACGTAAAACTTTATCTTCTATTTGTTTTTGTTTGTAATAAATATTTTTAAAAAAAATTGATATAGAATTCGCAAAAATTCGGCACTCTTCGATTCTTCTCGATAGAAAAAAAAGATAATGCCACAACTTTTACATATGAACAATTATACGTTATGATAATTTTTACGTTATGATTACGTTAATTTTTATCTCCGTGAAGTTGTCGCGAAATGATGATAACTGACCAAATACAGTCGGTCGATTATTATGGAGTTTATTTTTATTACCTTCGAAATAAGAAAGAGAGCTTAGTTTCTACGGTTCGCTTTGTATTAAATTAGCACCTCACCTGTTAAATGCGAAAGAGAAACTTTTTGATCCTTTACAAGACTTTTCTCAACTGTTACTAATGTGGCGTATTTCACCGCGGTCGCTTGTAAAGCACTTCTGGGAGCAGTATCGGACTTATAAAGACTTAACATAATTGCGAATCATGCGAGATTCTTGATTTGCTCCAGTGTCAATTACTCCGCTCATTCAGACACCATTCTGTAATATCTGTGAATGAAATCTTTGTTAAATATTTGTTAATATAATACAAATATTTGTTGAATCGTTTGTTCATTTATATAGTCAGGTTTTTATTGAACGAAGTTTCGTTATAATACATTATTTGATCTGTTTATTAATAGAATTTTATACACCGAGGAAATATTTGGATAAAAATGCTAAATGTAAAGAAAATCATATTTTTATTAACGTTGCTTTTTTATTCTTTTTAATGATTTTAATTATTCACTAATGTCTATAATTATTATGAACAGAAATTAGTTTTTTTTTTATTTTGAAGTTATTTGAGAAAAAAAAACTAATATTCCTACGAATAATAGTTTAATCAAATATAAGGAACGTGAAACGTTTTCTGATAATAAAGTATACAAATTGAACATATCAATATTACAGCTGACAGAACCGGAAGTTGACAGTAATACCTTGGAAACCTCCAATACAGTCAACTATAATTTGAATATAGCCAACTATGATTTAATGCCGCTCGAAGTAAGGATAATTAATATTAATGTGTACGAGCTAATTAGTTTTCTTTGTGTAAATATATTCAATTCAAATACCCTATTTTGTAACAATTTGCAATAAATCGTGGAAAAAAATGTTGTCGAAAAGATTTGCAAGTAGGTCACGAAAACAAATGCTAGTCTCAAAATTTTAAGGGCTCTTCTCCCTCGGATTTCTACATTCTACTGTCATTGCAAAAGAAATATTTTATATAATATGCATTTCAAATTTCATCCACAATTTTATTTCATTAAAAATACTAGAAATTGAATAAAATTTCGTTCTCATATTTTTAACAAAAATTTCGTTTCAACAAAAAAAAAAAAAAAAAAAAGAAAAAAATGCACTGCGCTGTTTTTAAGCTTCTTTGATGAACAATAAACTTTGTCAAAGCTCCGACGAAACTGTGAAAACTCATTTGCCTATCCATTAGCAAAACAAAATATTTGCGCAAACATTGCTGAAATCCTTCCACTTTTGTCACGAAAGTCCTGATCCGGTTGTTTTGAATTTCCCGTCAGTAGGTGTGCGCACGAGATCGATTTTAAGTATTGAAGTTGATGCGACACTTTGTCTTGTCGGGCACTTGAAATCGAACAAGCTTCCAATAAAAACGGCACGGCGAATGAAAGACGAGGAAGGCGAGGAAAGAGGAGAAGAAGAAGAAGAAAAATGAATAAAGGAGGCGGAATAAAGACGTGAAAAAAGAAACTAGCATTGGAGCGCTCGAGTGCTTTTTTGCTCCACGACAGGAAGCAGAAGAGCTCTTCTGTGCATGGGATCGCTTTGTATCTTAGCGATTCGGCACGTTTCCACGACACTTGCCAATTTAATGCGTTGGCGATCTTCAAATGTAACACAATTGCTTTGAGATATGCAGTTGCCGTACTGGCAGATACGGCAACAAAAAGAATTCAACAAATGTGGCTCAAGTGTGACATTTTTTTTCTTAAGGTGAAATGTCACTCGATGGCCAACAACCTTCTTAATAATATATATCCGTAAATATATTATAAAATGAAAATTAATTTCAAAATAATGCAACGCGTGTCAAAAGATAAACATTTTTAGAATTTCGGAAATTAGTTTTTAATATATTTAATATCTAAATATAATATATATAGTATATTTAATATATAAGAAATACAATAAACATTTTTAAAATTTATTGGAACTTAGTAACTTTTATCTAAAAGATGTCTTTTGGAAATCATTTTCAACCTAACATCCAAGTTGATAAAGAGGTGCAATTTCCTTCAATTTGAAAAATCTTATTTCTTCCAGTGTATAAGATTTTCCTGGCGCTATTTTTTCTAAACTGCCTTTCGCAGGCTACCTGATTATTATAATTTTCAATAACTTAAAAAAATCGATAAAAAGCCTGAAATGTTCATTAAAATATAAATATAAGTCGCGAGAATTGATTGATTTTAAAACTCATTTTTTTCGCGAGAAATGTTAGTCAACTGGTTATTGCAAGTATCTACAGATATGACATCGTCGATTTGAATTTTATAGCTTTCCCTTATTGCAATTTTCACGACGCTCTGAATTATCGTTAAATACTTCTTTAATATAGCAAGTTAGTAGAGCGCAATTAATATCTATCTCGTGCATGAAGCGCATACCGGAAGTCTGTTTTATCGTTACAACGATATATAGTGCGCTTTAAATCATCGCGTGTCTTGGCTACTTCCAGTTTTACGAAATCGTATTGAATCGTATTAATAGGAGAAAAAATAGATTTCGCCATAATCCTTCTTCTGAGGATTATTTGTTCGAAAAAAAAAAAAAAAAAAAAACATTATTCCCCGTTTTTGTATCGTATCGGTCGTTAACGCGATCGACTTGTTTATTTAGTGCGAATTTTAAATGAAGAACATCGATAAACGGCAGCATCGCAACGTCATAAATTAATATTCGAGTTCGAATGCGTTGTCGTATTTAATGCACATCTGTAATCAGGGACAATTAAAATAATGAAAGTTAAACGTAAATAATCAGTCGTTATTAATATTTAATTAAGGCGTTTTTAATAAATTCTTCATTGTTATGCGCATAATTCGCTTGATAGAGAAATATGAATGGTGTATTGATTTTAGGCATCACGGTGGTTCGAGTTCGTGAATGATATTCGAATTATAATTCGACAAAATGAACGTTCATTATGTTTGAAATAATTTTCCGTACAGAATGTATGAAATTAATTTTCCAATTGAATTTCATTTGTTTATTTTTTAAATGCACTTACGGTCGCTTAAATTTTTACTTTTGTTCTATACATACATTCTAAAGAAAAAAGTTAATATTGATTAATAAAATTTTAATTAATAATTTATTTTAATTTAATATTTCAATGAATCATATAAAATATATTTTATATTGTTAGAAGGACATTAGACCTTGTTATTTGTTTCGTTTTATTTTCTATCAGATGCTCTATTATATATATGGATCATAAATTATTTTTGTTTCAGGAATTCGGTGTGGAAGTGATCAGTGCGGAAGAGACTGGAGATTAGGAGGGATCTAGACCATGGCCATGGAATGTTCATACAGGTAATTTGTTAAAAAAGTAATTTATTTCAAGAATACTATGCCATATAAACATACAAATATACATATTATATTTGTTTCTTTATTTTCATTTCAATTTTTATTAAATTATTATTTTCGCAAAAACATCATAGAATTTAATTTATTTGACAAATTTTCTACAAATTAAATTAAATTCGATTTCATATTCCCTTCATTACAAGCAAGTTAACCCTGTAATATTTACATCATTTTATAATATCGATAATTAAATTCGAATTTTAATTATTCCAATGACTCAATGGAATGCATTTCCACCGAGCTGCTTACAATACAACAAACTACATTTTACCATAATACAATGAAATTAATGGCTTTTACTGATTCAATAATAATGGGATACTCATTGCGGAACAAAATAAATTTGTAACCGGGGAAAGTAAAAAATGAAATTTCATTATGAACGCACAAAATGATAAAAAAAAATCAACTCGTTAAAGTTTAGTTCTTAACATTTACATTCTCGCTCTCGGAAACCGGTCTAATTTATTTTAACTTTTGAATAAATACACTTGTTCTAAAAACAACCGGTATCGAAGAACAACACTATCATAACAAACAGATCTTTTTTAAGAATGCTCGTCAAAATTTGGACCCGCCAAACGAAATTGAAGATACGACAATTTATCGCGGTTAAATGAGACCGAAATTACAAATGATTTATTATTAATGCATTTTGTAATTTCAACTGTACAATTTAAATTGGGAAAGAGAATTACTCCGACCAATCAATCTTGAAGGTAATTTGTCTTTAAGCTGTATCTCGAGCACTAAATGTGGACCGAGCCCCAAAATGCAAGGGAAACCGTTTATCAAAAGACGACCCATGAAAAGAACTGGAAACGAAAAGTAAAGTTGTTCCCGGGGGATGGTAAAAAGTCGAGATCGATCGGGACTTGCTCGTACATTTGCGCGTTATCTAAGGCCGGGATGGTGTGTGTGTGTGTGTGGGGGGGGGGCGGGGAGTCATTTAAATTCTGGGACTCGGAATGGTCTCTCTCTCTGTCCTTTCTGAATTCTCGCAGCGTTTCGAGGGAGATGCGTGTTCCGTGGCAAGTGCACACTGAAGCGTGGCACACTTTTTGGCACAGCATATTGGCGACATTTACCAAGGCGCCGGCCTCGAGAAGACCTATCTCAACTTGGCTTCTAATTGGCCGGCAATGACGAAAAAAAAAAACGTTCGCTTATTTATTTTCTATTTATTCGTTTGCTTTCAAAGCAAATGTTCGCCATTAGTCCGTTAAAGTCAAATCGTTACGAACAGTTTTCTTACTTTGATTTTAACGAGATATATGAAAATACCACTTTTTTAATTCAAATGAAACGTTCGGTGCATCTTCCGTTTTCCATCTTATTTTTAGAATTTAGTTTATTTCATTAAAAGATTGAACATGAAATTATCGTCAAAGTGAAACATATTCATGAAATTCAGGGGTTCAAGAAACATGATTACTTAAATTTAAATGTGCGCGTAAGTGACATATGTTAAATAAATTCAAAACAATATTTACATCCAGTTTGTTGGAGAGTATTTTGTTTCGTTGTTTTGACATTTAACTTTATTACGTTTCATTAATCTTTAAAATGTTACTTGACATATTTTGTAAATAAAATGCCTTCATATTATCAAAAATTCATTGCAAAATTTAAGTGTAAACTGCGTTTATAGTTATTAACTGTGATATTACGTTAAGTAGAGTAATTAATTATTCGAACACAATTTTATTCAGCTTTTATTATTTTAAGTTTCGACTTAAAAAGAAGGAAACTGCACATACACTCCGAGTCATTTTGTGGCGCGCAATTTTTGGCTGTAAGCCAAAACTTTCCAGACAGTTGGGCGCATTAACTCGCGAGACGGTTATTGAAAATCCACTTGTAGATATATTATATATATATATATATACATACCCGTATAATAATATTTAACATGCTTTGATTGTAAATCTAACTACTGCCACTAAATCAGTCTGTCGACAATTATTGTTTTAATGCAGACAATAGTTGTCAACGTGCTGATACGTTTGGCTAACTTAAAATAAGACTTTTTTAATTTCATCAGCTATATCTGTATTTTACTAACATATACATATTTTTATTAGATCTTTACTCCGATTAAAATTTGTTTTGTACAATTTTAATAACGTTTAAATTTCGACTACGGTGATTTATTAGACCAAACAAGTTTTTCTTTACAATTTTTTATCATTTCTGATATTTTTATTTTCTTCTAAATATTTCAGGGAAAAAAATTGCCTTAATATATCGAACAAAAGTCATGTAGTAACTATAAGAAACACTTTTTGTTTCATTATTATTTTAGTTGAAATTACACGATAAATATTTTCAACGAGAAATTTCCTGTTATTGCAAACGAGATTTGAACCCTGTCCTTTAGAGTGCCCTTGACCGCTGGTTCATTATTACTTCATACTTTCAATATCGTTTTCAGAAATAATTTATTTAAACGCAAATAGATATTGTAGAATACGACTTAATTAAAAAAAATCAAGATTATCAATATTCAATTAATTTATAATACGAAGTTAACATAATATATTATTTGTTTGATTACAAAACAATTTTGCAATCAATAATTGTTTCCAGTAAACAGGCGTAGTGATAATTAACTTTTAAAATAAGTTTCGTTAAGTGCCTAGTGATTTATTCAATGAAAACTACCTTTTCTTTGCTAGAGCTATTAAAAATAATTTTTTTCCATTTACCCTAATATATATATTTGCCTGATGTACTCAATACATTATTTATTATCATTTGCATGTATTGCGGGACGCATGAATTATTTATTTATGACAAAGTGATTTGTTAAATGAAAGATTTATATATCACAAATTCATGTTTTAAACCAGAAGCTCTACGAGTTTATATTTTTCAAACAAGAAAATGAATCTAATTTGTTTGTTGTTATTTCTTGGAACATTTCAAAAGTTGGTGGTTCAAATCTTTCCGAAGTCTAACATATTTTTAATGCTACTATTTTCATATTCCAATCCTATATTTACATTAAGTTGTACACAGAGAAAAAAGAATATTAAAAATTAGAAACCAAGGGATTTCAAATATTAATAAACTGAATTCTTATTGTTGACAAACTGTTTATTACAAGTTTTGTCCGTTGGAAGCCACTATTCAGTGTCTCGAACCTATGCCGTTCATAAGACAGAATGTCAAGTTGTACACCCAGTTTCTATAGAAGATGGGACAAGCGAATTTGTCAGTGAGAGCATTTAAGTTGGCAGTACTGATAACAGAGACAAACGGACGCGGCGCGAGCGACAAAGAAACACTACGTTTTTACTTACGGATGCGTTTATTTCTGCTTTTCAATAGCAGTACTGCCAACTTAAATGCTCTCACTGACAAATTCGCTTGTC
>JABFPN010002929.1:0-19971 GCA_022817305.1 Leptoteleia sp. ZL-2020
ACGCAATCGGCCGTGTGCTCTAGCGATTTCGAACGAGCGCCGCCGAAGATACTCGAATACGATTCCACACGTATACACTACTACATAGAAAACGTCCCACGGCCCACGGCTCATTGGCATCACTGGTTACACTAGCCTTACTGATGAGTTTCAGTGTAACCAAGAAACGAAACGCTATCTAATATTTACATCTTATATACGTTATTATTGAATTTATTTTTATTTTATTTTATTTTGATTTGTTTGTTTTATAATTATTATTTAAGTGTAGAGGCAATAAACCAGATTGCACACACTTGATATTAAATTTTGCATTCCATCTTGCATTTGACACTTGTCTAAAAAATTTCGGGCGTAAAGATGATAAGTTAGAAATACAAATTTTAAGTGTCATAAAAAATTCGTTAATATATACTATGAAACCTGCATCCAAAATTTTATATTAAAGGCCTTGCAACTTACGTGTTACTGTAATGAGCACTCTGAATTATACATGAATTGTTTTCGATATTACTATATACTGTACTTCATTCGAAAAAAAGTAATAAATAAGTAAATAATAATGAATACTGTATAATATTTATGACGTGACAGTAAAATCGTAGGTTTCATGGTATACTTAAAGCAATTTTCTGTACATTATTATTTTTCGCGATAAATATAATGATTATATCATGATGTGTAATGATAATCGAAACTATGATAATTGAATTATTATAAGTATCGAAAAATATAAATTTAATAGATTTAACTCAAAAAATCAAACGTTTTACTTTACATTTCTGTAATTGAGTACGCAAGAATTAATAAATAATTCTAGACTGATTGTCTCCGTTTAGCTTTTAAAAATGACCCGACAATAAAATAACGAAGCGGCAAAATAAACGCAACAATAGAATATTCAGACACACGCACAATCAATCTCACAATCACATGTACTCTCATTTCCTAATGTACGTACTATTTGCAACTGCTTTTTCGTACATCCCTATAAGAATAGTATATTTAACAATAACTACATTTATCATAATAAAAAATTAAGTAAGTTATAGTCCCTTCGTCAGTAGCGTAAAATAACTTACAATGCTGACGCAAAGCTATTGGCTAGTTTTCGCTAATTGATCTCTCCAGTTTCGTCAGAAAAAACGACGATTTGATTTTTCTACAAAAACTACAAAAAAATAGTTTTTGCACAGCGTACGGTTTTAAATTTATCAAGAGCCATCATTTGGCAAGAATAAGTAGCACATTTAACGCCACTTTGGATGAGTATCACCGCTTTCCTGACACCATTTAATGGCACTAGAGTTATGGTTACTTAGGATTAAACTCTACGTCTTTATACAACTGTACATTCTGTTCTATCACACGTGGTCATGTTCGATTTTGTCACTTGCACAGTAAAAAATTAGATGTCAAGCTGTTAGAAGTTTTGCTGGCGTTTGCGTTTGGTGTCCATGGCATCGAGTATGGGCTGCCGTTTGGTCTGGTATCTTCTTCTCAGTTCATCAATTTCACGTTCCATTTCAGAATCCAAGCTGGACATTCTTTGCTGCAGCTCCTCATATGAAAGGAACTTCAGCTGTAGGAAATGGTCGGTTTACTTTATTCGATATATATTTACACATACTGATATAAATAAAAAACTCGTACTAAATTTTATATCTAATTCTACACAATACCTACGAAGCAACATATATTTTGTTACAAAAAGCACACAAACAAATAAATAAATTATATTAACGACAATAATAAATTTTATTTTTTTTTTTTTAACATTATTAGCACTTTATATGTACAAATATAAAAATTATGAGATGAACATTGAATTTCATATAAATCATTTACAAAACAGAATAAAAATTTATTTCAATATTTAAATAAACACCTGTAAAATATCCCAAAAGCAACGATAAAATATTGAAGTATAAATTTAAAAATTGAAAAATATATAAAAAAAAATAAAATTGTTAATGCTCTGCAATATAAGAAATTTAGCGAAGAAAATTAATTAATGGAAGTTATGCAACCACCAACTTTTTTTTTTCTCTCTTTACTTTTTTTTTCACTTACAAAATCGAAATCTCGTTCCGTGAAAGCTTGAAACTTGGTAATATTGTTATGCGGTGGCTCTTGCACAGGATTGTGAGGTATCTGATTTATTTGCACGTGACCTTGAAACCTTTGTGACTCGATCGGACTCTGTACTTCGGTTTTACTTTCTACTTCAGCAGTTTGTGTTTCATCTATTTGACCGTTCCCCTAACGGATTGATAATGATTTAATTTAATGAATTAAACATCAATAATATCAAGAAAAATGATATAAAATTATAGTTTACTTACTTTTCCAATTTCTGGGGCTTCCTTTTTATCAAAATGATCTAAAAATAATGGTCGATATTTCTTTCCTGATTCCACTGATCCTGTATTATGCCCTGTTTTAAAATGATATAAGTAAACAATAACAATGACATTAAAAACAATAACGATATCTACATTGAATGAATTTAGATGCTTACTTTTCATCGTTGCTTCTGTATCAGTGTCACTATTTATCACCATGGTACCAAGATCTAACATTGCAGAAACAAGAGTTCCAGTATCTGGTAGATCATGACTAGGAACTAAAGTTCCTGTATCATCTGAGATGGGCTTCATAGTTCCCGTACAATCATCATCATCCTTTTGCAACAAACGGCATTATGTTAATATTTTCATTATTAAATTTTATTGCAAACATGTTATGAATTTCAAGTTCCAGACATTAATATTAATTTGCAGTTTTATTTATATATATAATTTCATACAATAATAAATGATGTTATAAAAATAATTATAATGTTCTTTTAAGTATATCAAGATATTGAAAAGTCTTATTAGTCATCTTACCGAGTCATCAGCATTATTCTGCCCTTTAATCGCTACATTATTAATAACATGTGTTCGATGAGCACTCTGTTTTTCTCGTATTTCATGAGCTTCGGCGATCATTTGACTAAGTATACTTGGTTGCTTCGCATTGCCTATATCATTTAAATAATTCAATTAAAACAAAATCATGTAACACATTAACAAACATGTTTTTATTTGAATAATATTCTTACCAATGAATTCATGATTAAGCAATTCTGTGGCAGTTGCACGTTCTTCTGGATTTTTAACAAGGCACCCACTGACAAAATCAATGAACTCCGGACTCCATTGGTCAGGTTCACGAAAACTAGGTGGTGGTTTCGTAGGAATCATAAATATTGCTCTCATAGGATGAATATCACCATACGGTGGTTTTCCTTCAGCCATTTCTAAGGCTGTTATTCCTAAAGACCAAATGTCAGCCACACAGTCGTATCCAATTTCCTGTATGACTTCCGGGGCCATCCAAAATGGCGTCCCTATAACTGTATTTCGTTTTGCCATAGTATCCTATAATGTAAATAAGTGTTATTGATATTGTCAGAATAAAATACAATACTAGTGCATTGTTCATGCAATAATGTTTATGTTGGTTAGTGCATATAAATGCTTAAAATTTAGTGGAATGAAAACTGTGATACACTCGACTTCCATACATTTGTATTTATTAGAATGGGAAACTTTCGCATATTTGCTTTTCCGACGCAGAAGGTCACTGCGCAACTACAATATATGATTTCATTGTTTTAAATCTTATTGACATTTGGCAGGTTTTGTGCTTTTTTCTCATTAGTCAGATTTCAGCAAATGTATGAAAGAAAAAGAAAAAATGTGTGGAAGTCGAGTGTATATAAAATGTAAACTAAATAATAATAAAGTAATTCAGATTTACATTATATATATATATATAAAGAAACACAATTCAGATTTTCATTGAAAAAAAATAAATAAACTCAGATTCTATATGAAATTGTTGTATTAGTCCATACGATTATTTCTTGAAAAGTGAATCAAGACTTACAGTTAATTGTCCTGCAACACCAAAATCAGCCAATTTCGCATGACCTTCATTATTGAGCAAAATATTCCCTGCCTTAATATCTCGGTGAATTTTTCGTCTAAGGTGTAAATACTCGAGTCCTTTGAGAGTGTCACTGAGAATAGTTGCAATTTCATCTTCTTGCAAAGTCTTTTTCCGTAACCTCATTATGTCACTTACTGACCCTGCTCCACAGTACTCCATTACAATCTATACATGAAAATATATTTATTAACCACTATCAACATTAGGAATGAAGCTTACTAAACATGTTCAATCATTTGGAGTGAGTATGAAATTGGCAGAATAATTCTAACTTATTTTAATTTTTTCCCAATTTTAAACATTTAAACTTTTAATCTTGAAATATAGACGAGAAAACTTCTACTAATTTCTTGCTTATTCCTTCTGATCAATTAGATAACAATTCTTCAAAGATTTATCATCTGATTAATTGTAATAATAAAATAAATATTTTTATTATTTAAAGCGATGTTGCAGAAATAATACAAATATTGGTACTACATTGAAATATATATAAAATGTAAATAATAGAAAATTGTAAAAAATATAATTTAAAATAATAATATTCATTTACTTGTTTCTTTAAAATAAATAAGGCTGTTACTGCACAGTTCTACCTATGCTTTCAATAACTCCTTAAATTGGAATTACTTGTCAACCAAACATTTGGAATTGTTATTTTTATTTTTATTTAGTATTTGTTAGATTTTGTTCAATTTGGAAAATTTTGAAAACTATATCCCTACAAAATTTAAGGTACAGTTCTAAATACAATAAAAATTAATCATCATACCCATAAATCTGTATTTTTGAAGTAACTCCCATAATATTTAACAACGTATGGGGAATCACATTGTTGCATTATAGATATTTCCTTAATAATTTCTTGCAAATCCGTATCCACTGGTACTTGTTTTATTGCCAATACTTGTCCACTTTCTTTGTGCAATGCTTTATACACCGACCCATATGACCTGTTTATTTGAAATAAATTATTATATTTTATGTCAATTTATTTTAAAAGTAAGTACATTCGCATACCTTATCTTATATTTGAAAAGTAAAAAATTTCTATATTTTTAAAATTTTATGATCAAAAGAGTTGTAGTAAAAACAAACACTTTTTCTAGAAAGTATTAATTTATATTTGATTGTTCTGACTCAGCAGAGGTAACTTTAATACACAAATACTATGATGACATATAAATGACACATATAAATGCTATGATAAAATTAAAAGATAAAACATATACTTAAACTTTAGTTGCAAAAAATTTGTGTTCATTGAACTGTTATAATTTTAACATTTTAAATTTCTGACGCATATTAATATTTGTTTATTTAATTAATTATAAGGGAAATAAGTCATAAGGAAACTAAACTTAACTTCACTTATTTAAAAACTTTTTTATTTGGATTTAATGTAATATATAATTTATTATAAAAATTTGGTTTTTGAGTTAATATTTTGTCATGGTTTTTATTTTTTATTATTAAATTTATTAAAGTATACTAATAGTATAGTAAGTATAATTTATAAGTATATTAATTTACTATTAGTTAAATAAGATTCATTTAAGTTTCTTTATTAATATGTTGTTAAATTAAAATTAGAAATCTTATTTAAATTTTGTTAAAATTGTTAATATATGTTATATTTTGTTTGTATAATGTATAAAATAAAAAATAAAATAATATAAAAATATACATATTTATCATCTTTCCACTACTAATTAACATTACAATTGTTCTACTTTTGATTTTGCATTACATCCAAAAAATAATTAAGTTTGTAACAAGTTGCAGAACTCAGGTCAAATATTAGGGTTCAGATACAGTATTACACAATTTTATAATAGAAATAAATCTTTTAAATTTATATAATATTAATACAAGAATAATGATGAGAAAAAAAAGCTCAAAAAAAGAGAACTAAATTCCCAACTCCTTTCCTATAATTATCTACCATATTTCCCAGAATCTAGAAAGGCATGTTTATTATGTAATCATAATTTATTTATAAAATAATCTAAAAATACTACAGAAACACAATGAAAACTTTTCTAACTGAAACTGGACTTAAAATACTGAAAATCCCATCAGAAATTGAAATTAAAGTTCTGATGGAAACAATGCTCACCCTTCACCAAGTTTACAAATAATATCAAAAACCTCCTCGGGTTGCCTGGTTAAGCTCTCCTCTGACAGTTTCTTTAACTCACTGAAAGAAAGGTTCATTTCTAATTATTAATACCATCAAAATGAAGTTATATTATCGCGAAAAATCAGTTATAGACATGCAATATTGACAAATATTGACATTTTCGAGCAACTCTTGTTTACAAAGTAATCCTAACTCATTTATAAATATTTATTAGCCAGAGTTGGAATAAGGAAACAAATAATTATCAACGATTGAAATGAAGGTTAACAAGTAACTTTGGGTTGCCGAAAATTGCTGAAAGATTGAATTGTTAATTTTTTCCCCCCATCGAAAATCAGAAATATAAAATTGCAGTTGATGTGCGTTATAACAGAGTTGGTAAATGAATTGCATAGCGTACCTTTTTGAAGACATCTTCCCGTGTGCATATAAACTTTTTTGGAAAAATTTTTTTAATTTTTATTTTTTTACTAACAACGTGCAAGCGTGCGTATCGAAAACACAATTTGCAAGCGAATTAACACATGAAATTAATAATTTCTCCGACTTATATATATAAGAACATGATTCGTGCGAGTTTATTGGCATCACATTTTTGTTAATAAATGATAAATTTTAACCGCAACTGAAATAGAAACACAGGCCATGGACGAACGGTCATTGCTGGAGACGGACTCGACCGAAGAAACGCCGATTGATTCCGAATCCGCAACGCGTTCCGTAAAACGCCGAGCTTTCAGGCGCATATGTGCGAGCAAACGCGAAACTACTACTGTAATCTCAATCGATCTACTTTACCGACTCTAAGTAAGTTTGAATATTTCTAACAGCACAGAATATTTTTTGTAAATTACATAAAAATATTTTAAATATACCAAAAAAATATTCTAATATCCATATTTAGAAATATTATTAGTATAATATTGAGAAACTAATATTTTTTTAATATTAAAGAAATATACCTT
The DNA here is from genome assembly GCA_022817305.1 of Leptoteleia sp. ZL-2020. Lineage (NCBI taxonomy): Eukaryota > Metazoa > Arthropoda > Insecta > Hymenoptera > Scelionidae > Leptoteleia > Leptoteleia sp. ZL-2020. The sequence continues at coordinate 7,108 of JABFPN010002929.1, forward strand.
AGACACTGTGTAACAAACCTTAATTTTAACTTTAGATTTACAATTTTAATATTTTAATAATATTATTATAATTATTATTTAATAATACTAATTATTATTAATATTATTATTACAACATTAATGCACTAAAAAGAGAGAAGTATTGATTACGTTATCATAAATATAAAAAAAACCGGAACATCAATGATTATCATTATAATTGTATACAAGAGTCTAACTTTATCTACATATATATGACAAATTGAATACTTTTTTGAGTGCAGGTTTCTTATATTAAAAAAAAAATTGAAAATTTACTATCCTATGTTCATGGAAAAAGTATGAATATTTACCTTAAAACCTCTTAGTAAAACAATTTTTGCGTTTCATTTCCTTCCAATGTTCCTTTTAATTTCGTATTGCTTCAAAATAATGAACCTAAGAAGAAAAGATCAAAATTTTCACAAAGCAATCATTCAAATTAATAACTGGCATTTTAATAAATGTTAAATTCAAAAGAAGTACTTATCTAATAAAATATACTCCCTCCTAAATTAAAAACTGTACATACACATTTTGGGGTTTGTCAGTTTCTTTCATAATTTGTAATCTCAAGCACACTCTGGCATAAATAAGGCAGAAATTTTAAAAGTTTTACATCAGTTGACTTTGACAAATTTTACAACTTTATGCTCTCATTTTCGTCGGATTTCACCCTCATTTTTGTCGGAAATGTTCCGTTTGTTTCGTTTTTGAAACGCTATATCCGGTTCGCTGCTAACCAATAATAACTGAATATCGATGGCGGGAAATTTAAACTTGCTTAATTGTATACAGTTTAAGACTGGCTTAAAACGAAACAACCGAAAAGAAATAAACAATGAAAATATACATGCGTTGAACATTTGTGCAATTGCATCCCGATGAAAGTGAGTATATATTTATATACAACCTAACTGACTGTGAGTACTACACCATTTTTGGGACATTAAAATCAGATATTTGTATTATAACTCGTTCATTTGTATCATCAACACGTTCCCAAAACATATCACCAAATCCTTTTTTTGGAAATTGCTTGTCTCTGCTTTGGATGACTTAATATGTTTTCATATTTTGTTTTTATATGGCCGTTAATATACTTATGTTAAATTAAATTTTACAGCAAATTCTAAATTTACAATTATAATAGTCAATTGTATTTTTTTTATTCTCGCGGAAAAGGATGCTGAAAAATGCTGAAAAAAAAAACTGAAACATCTTGAAATTTTCCAATTTTAGCAGTTTTTTAGTGCTTTTAGGGGTTTTCAACATTTTCCAGCATTATTTTCCACAAGGGTACCAGTACGGGTATTTATATCAATACTAAATACTATTACATGTGAAAATGTTCTGCATTTCCCCGGTGCCATGTTGTACGCTATGTGGAAACCCGCCCACCAACCCCATTCAATCATCCAATCGTATTCCTGTTTATTCTGCCCTAAATATCCACTCCCTTTATAGCATTCATTTTAACGCATCCTTCATATTACTTATATCGTTTATATGGAGTGTCCTTAAATGTATAAAGTCTTCTATAATGACATAAATAATACCAAAATTTTTTATATAAATATATTATTTTTCACTACACTTCGTTTTATCATATACGTAGAAAAATGTTATACATTCATAAAAAAATTACAATAAAAGTTGTAATAATTTATAAAAATGACATAAAAAATTTTTTTTATTATATACATTGTGGAAAAAGAAATAGCAAAATTGGAAACAATTTATATCAATTTAAGGATATCTCTGAGGAGTGAGCAATTTTACTATTAAAATTGGTAAAATGATAATTATGAAAGCAATTTGTAGTGCTAAAACTTGCTAGGTGATTTATAACTTTCACTATTACTTGTAGTAGAAATAATTATTATTTCAATATATGCTTTAATCGATACAAACATTTCCCGTTATTTCTTTTTTCTCAGTGTATCTAAATTAATAGGAATTACATTATTTATTACTGTAACATAATTAAAATGAGATTACAATCAAGTTAGTTAATTGAATCAAACCACATAATTAAAAGTTCGCTGCATTACATTTTTCTCTGAGTATATATATATATATGTTTAGAAAATATGTTTAGAAAATAAATAACAAAGTAACCGCTTAACGAAAACCTGATAATGTCAACTAAAGAAAAGTATAAAGATTTTGAATTAACCATGTCATAAAGGTTTCGAAAACGTTGTAAAAGCATAAAGATTGTAAAACCCAATTTAGATAAGTATTTGTGTTCATTCAAAACAGGTAATATTATCAAATATAATTTAGTATATTCCGGACTAGACCTTTTGACGCCGAAGATAAGAAAATTATGAAATTGTTAAATAAAATAAATCTTTCTTTTTTTAATTGCTTACAGTTTTTGTGATTATTTTAATAATGAAACGTAAAAAATTTGCAGGCTAATTGTTTGATATCAATATTTTTGTTCTAATTTATTTCAGAGTGGAATAGGGTTAACAGTATACAGAGTTTAAGAAATTAATTAACAATGTTAATGAACATAACTATAAAACAGACTTATAAATTGAATTTCTTAAAAAATTTCTTTATTTATGTACAAAGTGTCATTTATAAACTAATATATTAATAATATCAATGTAATTCAATATTATAATAAAAATAATAAATTTTCCATTGTTTTAAAACGTCATTATACAAGTTTCAATCATTTTAATTTGTATAATTGTTTTTTCGTTTAATGATTCGAGAAAGCTTATCGTTGTTACTTGTTATAAATAACATCGAACCACACGTTTTTATTATATATAATTTCTTCGAAAATTAGGGCACCTGTATAAACAAAAAAGTTTTTCCGAAAGTAAATCAACCGATCCTTCTTGACAATGCTTAGGCAATAATTTTTGAAGCATAAAAAATTAGTTTACATCTTTTAATCGGTTAAAAAATATGTCCATTGAAATAAGGTGATTAGCTGAAACAATTCCTTTTTTTTTCTCTTTCAAGATGATCCACTTACGTTCTACCATCTTTATGCAAATAAATCCCACAATTATCAAACAATAAATCACTCTTTGTACACGTTGTAAAATAAAATTGTCCTTCCATTTAAGGGTTCTCTTTATCTATTTGTTATTCCAACCACACGTATATCCGTCGTTATTAGTCATTTGTTACCAGCAATTTTCAAAAATCGGTAATAACCTTTCCGTTCACGCTTAAAACGTAAAATCAATTTTCTTTATAAAGTTCCCATACACGGATGACCGCAATACGAAAACTTTGCCGGTCAAACAAAATAGATATCTTTCGTAAACATCATCACCTGTACCTTTCCTTGATTGTCCAAAGTATTTTCGGATAATTATAAGTGTCATTACCGACTATTTACTTTAAGATAATCTTTTACCTAAAAGTTTCGCCCTGAATATAACTTGTTTACCCGAACTTGGGTTTTCCCAATATTTTTGCGAACGTTTCCGGAATATGGTTTTTTTAATTATTTCTTTTTTCATTTTTTTAATTTAACTAAATATTGGCAGTTTTGGTGAGAAATAAAGAGCAAACACTTTACATGCACAACTGCGAAGAGTCTTACGACGGATTATTATTCTAGATCTTTTTCATCTACACTGAGAAAAATATGACAGAAAATATTACTGTTTTTAGCTGTATTTCAGCTACATGTCCCGTCTTTTAATAAAAATTACTGTTCTTTAAAAGCAAATACACTAGTTTTAAATATTATATTTATAGATAAAGCAGAAAAATTTCCTGTTAAAAAACAGTATTTTTTATTTAAAGATAGACACGTGGCTGAAATACAGTTAAAAACAGTAATTTTTCTGTCATATTTTTCTCGTTGTACCGACGAAGCATACGATCATTTCTCCAACAATGTCATCGTTAACTTTTTTTGTTTTGAATAATTGTTGAAATTAATAATTATTTCATTGTCCTCATTGTAATTGAATTAAATTACTTTGGTATTAGGGCAATACATTTTTGCGGTTTGTACGAAAGAATGTGGTCAAAAAGTACATTAATCCTACAAACATAAATAAATACATGATGGTTTTTACTGGTACATGGCCGGCGAGTAAGTTTGAAAATTTATGGCAATTTTGCCGAACACATTCTTTTGAAAGTACTCTATGGGTTTTTGTGTTCGTGCGCTGAGAAAAAAGTAATATTACACTTTAAGCGTAATGCTACACTGTAAGAGAGAAAAGATCTGATAAAAATTACTGACGCGTTAACAAAGTGGACATGTTCTTAAAAAAAAATTAAGAAAAAATGACAAGTATTACGAAATTGAGTTAATATACGGTGTTAACGTGTTGACAATTATTGTCTGCTTTCGAACAATAATTGTTTGCAAATTCCCTTGTGGAAAAGAATGCTGGAAAATGTTGAAAAACACTGAATAACTGCTAAAATTTGGTCATTTCATCATTCGTTTCTTCAAGGGTTGATACGTTCTGCTAACTTAACGTGGTAATTTTTCAATTTTGCATTAAAATTAAAAATAATTAGTATATTTATTTTTGACATATTACACTGAGAAAAATATTCAGATGAATATCGGTCTTTCATTAAAAATTACTGTTTTTCAAAATTAAAATTTTCTATTTCATTTTAAAATATAATATTTGAAAGCAACTAGCTTCTTGGCTTTTAAAAAGCAGTAGTTTTTACTAAATGACGGATGTACATTTCAAGCTTAATTAAACAATAATTTTTATATCATTTTTTGCAGGATATTTTTGTTTAATCAAGCTTGATATTAAATTTGTACACTACAAATAATCACATTTGATATGTTTTTTATAAATGAAATTTATACGATTAAAATCAGATTTTATAAATGTCTTAAAATATGTAAGAAAATGTATAAAAATTAGCGTTTTCATGATACACACTAATAAATATGATTAATAATTCTGAAATCATGAAAAATATAATAACAGTTTAAAATAAATAAAATTGTATATGTACACCTGTGATTGAATAACAATGATTATATCTTAATATAAAAGTATAGTTTTTTTATAAGAAAAGCTTAATTTTAAATTTAACAATACAACGGATTGTAGTTGTAGCGAAATAATATATCTAAATTAAGTTCAGACTGATAATCTGTTTACCATATATGAGGCAACGTTTTAATATCACGACAAACAGAATAGTTAAATAAATAAATTTCTATTTATGTGATAAGCTTCAGTTAATTAACTCTTTAATATTAAGGATTTGAACTTTTCAGATTCAACATTAAAATATAATAGATGCCTTAGAAATAATAATTAAAATATAACAGATACCTTAGGGATAAATAAATTGTTTACTTACATATGATTTGGTGTGTAGGTTCTATGTTTATCTGTGAAGTTCTCTACAATCCTGAAAGCAAAAATATTTCTTATGAGATATTTGACTGCATTACATAATTTTTAAGCGTTTTAAACGAGTTTTAAATCATATTTATGAGTTTTGTAAGAGCATATTCATACAATCTGTTTTTTTAGATATTTTTAACGCGCATTTTGGAAGAAATAAAGAAGAGCAATAATCAAGATAAATCTATTTTTTGAAAAAGTTAAAAACGAAAGTATAGTTTTAAAATTTGCCTACATAATCCCTTTTCTCTGTAATCTGTGTGCACTTTTACAAAAGTTAGTTATGAGTCATGAAGGATGTAATCATAAAAGATTTTCCGTTTTAGGATTCACTTAGACTTCTTTTATTGTATTATGAAAATGTTTAATTTGTTTAAACTTATTCGCGCAGCTCTTTCTAAGTCACTTACCATTAAAAATGTAAAATTTAAAACTCAACCCAGTATTACTATTTTATTATATTATACTATAATTTTGATTATATATGTATTTCAATTCAATATTCAATTCAATATTTCCAATAAAGTATAAAATTGTCAATAACCATAAATAATTGTTTACAATCACATTTAATACCATTTACAGTCATAATACAATTAAAATTGTCTAATAAATTTATGATCAATAATTTTGTATCTCGAAATGAACATTCGTTAGAAAATGAAATAGCCAAACAGTTAAAGCAACGATATTATTTGGAGAAAAAAATCTCCGGCAAAGTGAATCTAGAAAAAGTTTGATGCAAAAAAATTTGGTAAAGTAGAATAAGTAGTAAATGTCAGATCATTAGGAGAAACTGGGATTATGCTCGCAAGCTGATATAAAGTAATTGGATTATAAAATGGATTTTGACAATAAAAAACGAACCATTTAATAACCCCATTAAATACCCTTACAATTAAAAGAAATAATAAAAACCGCTTAATTTTAAACGATCCTGGTTTACTACCGCAAAAAATCTCTATTGTTATATGTTAAAACAAGGCACAACAGTGATTTATTTATTATTTTGAATATTGTTCTTAATACATTATTAGCTGACTGAATTATTAACAGTTTAAAGTTTCAAATCAGAAATGTCGGATTTTGTTTGATATTTTGAAAAGCAGATCTTCTAATATGTCAATGACAAAATTAAAAATTAAATATTAATACTAAATCATGAAAATATATTTCTGTTAGATTAAAAGTACATGAAAAATGAAAACTGATCAGTCTTTTTTTTTATTTAAATTATTTGCTTAAAATTCTTAAAAATGTATCAAAAATATTAAAAAATATTCCTGGGATATTAAAATAATATCCCACATATAACATTCATAGCACATGACTGTGATATTATTTAATATTATAGGTATTAAATAATATTTTAAGAATATTATGTTACTATATAAATAATAATCGTACACTGAGAGAAAAATTTGTGTAAAAATTGTAATCTTCTTTTGTAATTTGAGGACATGTTGGATAAAGCCAAAAAGTTACAATCGAAAGTTATAAAATGTGCTTACAAAACACGTAAATATTATGATTTTTCATATATTGTACAATTTTTGATTGTACTTTTCCCAACCTTGTCCATCATGTCCTCAAATTACAACGGAAAATTACAATATTTTCAACATTTTTCTCTCAGTGTATAATGTCCTTGGAATATTATTTGCATATAGGGATTTTAACAATACTGAATTTAAATCATAAAAATCTTTGCAAACACTTTGTATTTAAATTACTCAATAAAGGAAAAAATTATTAATATTTATTAATCAATGCAAAGTTTTATCAAAACTTTCTGATAAATGTTACATTTCTAGTATGTTTAATAAATTATTTTTGCAATTTAGGAGCAACTTTCAAACGAAAGCACTGCACATTATAAAACTAACTTTACAAGAGCATAAATTACCATAATAAACCTTTCTTTTATTGAAATTATACATAAATTACGCATCGACATATTACTTATAATTGCGTCTTCTCAATTTAAGACGCAATTTACGAAAGTTTACTTCAAGAAATCTCAGTCGATAACGCATAAAATAGCCTTAAGGATACCATAAGAGTCTGGCAACAACAATTCATTGAGTCATTTTTTCATTAAAGAAAAAGAAAAAGGAAAGAAAAGGTAGAAAGAAAAAAAAAAACCTTGAGACCAGCTAAAAGGTTAAAAACAATGCAAGGAGCGCGGACGAGAAATAAGGAAGAAATAAACGCAAGCAGAACGGTCGACGAATTGCGAGGCTGCAAAGAGAAAAGACTCGGTAGAGCAACCCTGAAGTACGCCCGATGCGTCGCACAAAATGATATTGTGAAACCCGGGCATTCGGCCTGTCCGCGCAGCTCTGCCGATGGTACGTGCGTTGCTCCCACCCCTCCGCCCTCCGCCTGGCAATTCAGAACGGAGCAGAGTTATCGGTGGTGGTATGGACGGTGCGCGCGCGCGCCCCTTTCCTGCCTGTGAGAAGCGAGAAATCCAGCGTGCTTGACCCCCACCAGGCCGGCTTCGGGCTCTGGTTTGCCGTCTACCCAAGAAAGAGCAAGGAGCAACAGGCACTAGCCAAGCAGTTATTGCACGCCTTAGCTGTTCGGGCGATGTACGCTCGGAGCCGGAGTTAGCCGACCGAACGATCAGTAATACACAAGCCGAGCTGCGAGTCCGCTCGTTATTAGTTGAAGTGCATCCGCCTAGCGGTAAGGTGTCCAGCGTCGCTCGGTGACCAGTGCTAATTAGCGGATTCCAACGGGCGGCCAGGCGAGGTCCGCGAGGGTTGGGCCAGTCACGGCAAAGGGAATTGTCGGGAGCGGACGGTTTGTTCTTTAGTGCGGTACGAGCTCGCTGATTCGCGGTTCCGGATCGCGGCGTTGCTCACTGGCAAGGTGCTGACTAGGTGTACGTTAGGCGCTCGCTAGGCGCTCGCTAGGCGCTCGTTAGGCGCTCGTTAGGCACTGTCAAGAGGCCCCGCCGAGCCGCCGGGACACAATAAATAATCGCGTCAGGTGTATTCTCGGGCGCCCCGGGGGCAGGTAGCACGAAGGCAGCATCGGAGCGGTACCGTCGCGGGGTAGCGCGGGGCACGGAGCGTCGGCGCGACACTCTCGGGGGAGCCGGGTTTTGCGAATAAAAGAGGCAAAACGGGCCGAAATCGGTGGCCCCGAGTGACGCTGCCGCAGTTCGGTTCTTGCGAAGGATAAGAAGAAGTCGCGACGAGCGAGTGTGTGGGGGGGGACAGGAGGAGGCGAAACGACGGAGCCGTGCAAAGGCCCTCCGTGTGAGCACGCACACACCGCCAGTGTCGCACTGACACGCGCGCAAGCGATACCTCGCCGCGGTGCAGCGCAACGACCGACGCGAACGCAAGGAAGCATCGACACCAAGATGGCGATGAACCAAGACATCGAACAGATGAGCACGGGCAACCCGGTCCTCCACATGGAGCAGAACTCGGAATCGGACCTGCAGGCCCTCTTCGACAGCGTCCTCAAACCTGACTCGAAGCGGCCCCTGCAGGTGCCGCTGAGGATGCGTAACCTGCCGGATTCCTTCTTCAATCCGCCGCCGACCGGCAGCAAGAGCCCCTCGATCTCGCATTCGCGCGAAAATTCCGCCGACTCGGCGTTCGGCGCCAACGGTACCAACGGTACCAGCGCCAACCAGAGCGCAGCCACCGCGCCCGCGAGCAACCAAGCGGCCGCCGCCGCCGCCGCCGCCGCCGCCGCGGCCGCCAGCGCCGCCACGGCCAACGCTGGCGCCGCCACCGTACACCAGGGACTCACCGTGGCCCACCCGAGGGCCCACAGCAGCCCGGCGACCCTCCAGCAGACCTACGCTTCGGCCCAGCAGGCGCCCCAGATCGTCAGCGCCCATCCCAGGCTCCAGATCCAGCATCCCAAGCAGCGCAGCTACGATGTCATTAACACGGTCGACGACTTGGGGCCGCTGCCCCAAGGTTGGGAGCAGGCGCGAACCCCCGAGGGACAGGTTTACTATTTGAAGTAAGTGCAAAATTAGCCATAGCCCCAAGGAACCCATCCGTCTTTCTTCGTACGCTTTTAGCATCGCCGGTCCACTTGTACTTGGCCTCGTACGCACACCAGGCGCACGCTTTTTCCATCACTTTTATTCAGCCGCGGACCTCAACTCAAGTCTTAGGGGGGGGGCGGCGGCGGCGGTGACGGCGGTGGTGACGGCGGCGGGGGGGGCGGCAATCTCGAAACGCTCCTTTCAGCCCTGCCTTTTCACCGCCGACAACTCCAGCCGTTAATAACAACGAGTTTACGTCGACTTTGTTTCATTTCCGCTCGACCGCTCGGAACTTGACGAATATTTTGGCCTTAAAGAGGAGATCCTTTGTGATCGTAACGTCCTTATTATGTCACAATGGAAACGACCTGGCATTTAAAAGAGAATTATTCCCTCGCTGATCGTTTCGGCGTCTGCCGAATAAGTTGCCATTTTTCGCCCTTTTGTTCTTGCTTCGCTGAGGCGCGGGCCATTTTTCGTTTCCACAGGTGATCCACGCGGATGTCAATTAATTGCACCGCGCCGGGGCTTCTAGAAAAATTTAATAGATTCGCAGGCCAGTCGGAAGTTCGATGCAGATATGATAATTGCGCGACGCGGTAAATCTGGAACAGTTTAACTTTTGCCAATTGACACTCAATTTGTATTACACGCCGCAATCAAATAATTAAACATTTAATGATTGTTACTTAAACTGAATTTGAAAATAATTTATTGCTGATCAAAGGTGCGTTCATTCACTTATTTGGACCTCGCGCTCGTTGTAGTAAATTTATAGGTTTACAAATTGATAAATATCAAATTATATAAAGCGAGATTATCTTTGAACAAAAAAAAAAAAAATGAATTTTCATGGCAAGTCGTACGAGGAGCAACGAGACGCACTTCTCGGAAGTCGAACGTTCGATTATGATAATATTAATAGAATAATTAATACTAAAGAGCATTGGCTGTTTGTGGCAGAAAGTTTGTTAAACCCGAAGGCATGAAAAATTTATGATTTCTCGACGATTTGACAAAGTACCGATAATGAAGTATCGCTGTATCAATAAAAGTGTAATTTGAAATCATTAATGGGTGGCAAGTTTCGATACAATACGGAAGAAGAACGACGTGCTTCTTGACGGAACGCGAACACGTTCCTATAAATTGAATAATTATTATCTCTCGGGCCAATGTAACTATACATACATATGTATATATTATAAAATCAAAGTTACACTAAATATGTTTAACGCTTCCATTTGACTTCCAATTAATACTCAAATTTGAGAGAAGCTAACTGAACAAAATATTAATCTCGGTGAGGTCTTTCTACTGCCTTATTTATTTTTTTTTCTATTGTACACAAATTAAATAAAGCAGGCATGAGTCCGGCCTTTTCTTTCCCACAAAATCGGCCCTCGTTTAATAATCTCCCCGAGATGCATCTCCGTTCAATTAATTTGTCCCGGCGATAGAACGAAGATAGATCTTCCGAGGAAGGATTCTTTTTTGAAGTCATCTGAAAACACGTTTGTGTTCTTTTCAAGTCGCTCTTTTTTGACCGGCGATTAGATCTGATTCATCTATAATCTGTTGGACTTTGGCTCGAATTATTGAAAACTAAATCTTCGTTCGATTTATTTCGCCGGTGATTAGGTGGCGATGAATTTCAACAGCGACGATTCGTCGGTTATCAAACGTTTCGTTTCGATTCATTAAGCATGGATCATTATATAGGACAGGCGCTGCCTTCTTTGTGGCGTACCGTCGAATTAACTTTTCCATTTTCAGTCGCGTCGACGTCACAACTCGGGAACTTTTATCATTGAAAATCAACCAGACCCGGCACGTAACTTTGGCGAAAGATTAAACGGGCTTTGAGGTTATCTTTCGGGGAATAGTCCCCGGGGGCATTTCGTTTCGAGTTTTCCCAAGTTACGTGGAAGATTTGTCGATCGAACGTGGAAGATTTGGATGGTCATCTATTCTGACGAGCGATGACACGTGCAAAAAAAAAAAAAAAGAGGGGGAAGGAGAAAAAGCGGCCGTGTTTACCAACGGGCCCGGATCAGGGACAGTTTCGTTGCGGAAAGGAAGTCACTCGCGCGAACCAATTTAAAGTCACCCCGGCGCGAACCAAAAGCAAATTGACCGCCGTTAAGAAAACGTCCAGTCCCACCCATTATCCTCGGTTTTATCGCGACTTGGCCTATTGTCAACGAAAGCCTCGCGACCGGCAATAAATGCGATTTCAAATCGACTGTTTATAAATCGAAAATTTATCTCGCGTACCACGTCATAAAACAAAGCGTGATTTGAAAGAGAAGAAATTGCGAACCTCTTTTTTTTTGCTTGTCACCATTCCTTTTTTTCTCTTTTTTTTCCCCCTGTTTATCAATCACCGATGGAAAAATTGCTTTTGCTCAACTAATGGAAACTTTCGTTTCCGATTAAAATCGGGCCCAGGGTGACAATTGTACTGAGAGAAAAGTTATCTGGTTAATTTTCGTGATAACTATATTTTTGGTTTAATTAACCATATTATGTCGTAAATTTTTAATGACACTTAATTATATCTATGATTTACTCAATTTAACATCCCATATTTTTTGTTCAAATGTCAAAGCAGAATGGAGCGCTGTGTGTGTGCAATGATAATGGATTGCAACTAAATATTATATTAATAACAATAATAATAATAACATATATAAGATGTTAGATGTTAGTGTTTCGTTTTTTGGTTACACTTAAACTCATCAGTAAGTCTAGTGTAACCAATGCCTTATATGCTATGAATTGTTTCAAAAAGATGTAGTGTTCATATGCTATCTGTGTATCATTTCAGTAGTAGGAAAGATGAAAATACAATTAACAACACCATCTACTTTGAAATTTTGATATCATTCTCTTGAATTCAAATTATTTCTTCTTTTGATTATAAGAACTTACCTTTTAACGCTATGCACGGACATATGCGTTCTATATCAGAAACAATTCATAGCGTATAAGGCATCGGTTACACTAGCCTTACTGATGAGTTTAAGTGTAACCAAGAAACGAAATGCTATCTAACATCTAACATCTTATATACGTTATTATTGTTATTGATATAGTACTTAGTTGCAATCCATTAGAATTGCACACACACAGCGCTCCATTCTGCTGCACTGAAAAAAATAGTATGGAAAATCCAGCCATACTTGTAGGGTAATAAATGTTTTATTACAACAACTTGATAATTTATTTAATTTATATTTTAAAGTATGGGTGATTCAACCATACTTATTTAAATATAGTAATAAAACAAAATATTTAATACATGAATTCCCTATATATGCATGAGGAAAATGTATTCCACTGAATGCGCGTCTGATAGAAACGCTGCCTTAAATTAGGTTAGGTTAGGTAAACTGTCATGTGTCAAATGTTGGTACATTTTATTTATACTACTCTGGGAGA
>JABFPN010002930.1:0-19964 GCA_022817305.1 Leptoteleia sp. ZL-2020
GGTGGTTATCTAAGGTTGGCCTTTTTTTTTTTTCTCCGACGCTAATGGGTTCCTTCGCGCGGCGAACGGGAGCGTAAAATTAACGAAACGTAAACAACAACAAACGCCGAGGACATTGGCAGTGTAAATAAAAACAATTCCGAGTAAACAATAACAATGGAAAGGTCAACAAAAATTGGCCGATAGAGGACGCGGCGGGTGAGCGTAAACAGTGGCGTAAACAGCTTGGACGGGCGGAGGGTACTTCTGGCGCGACGATATGGGAAGCTCGGCGGACCGGGTGAGGCAGGGTTGACAAGGGGCGACGCCGCGTAGGAAGCAAAAGCGCCGCGCCAAAATCCCCCGAGTCAGCAGAGACGGTCGATCCGGCTAGACGGGGCCAACCCCTACGTCGCGTCGTCAAGATCGACCAAGGCCAATCAGCGTCTTCGTAAACAAGCCGCGACCCCAAATTACCGAAGTCGTTTCTGCGATTCCTTCACCTTTTCTTTTTTTATCTTTCCTTCTTTCATTCTTTTTTTTTTTTCTTTTTTTATACCACCGACTGAAAGAAGATTACACTCTCGCGGAAACAAATTTACGAACGTTAATGAGAATTCCTCCCGACATGCATTCGGAGAAAAACTGATTTAGAGAAAATAACCAAAAGGTATTGTAGGGTATAATTATTTATTCTACAATTACTTGTTAGGGTTAAGAGAATTAATTGATTCTGTTTACTGTTATCTTAATAGAATCCTCGTCTCGCATATATAGAAGAATAACTAGAATTTTGGATTACACTATTATTTATTTTGACTTGATATTTTAATTGAATCTTCGGCATGATAATTTTCCCTGAGATGGCTATAATTTAAGATGCATTGAGGTAGACATTGGACCGTTTAAGGGCTCTAATGAAATTTCCTCTAATGATAAAACCCATGTCCTACAAGAAATATGCTTGAAGTGCTCAAATTTCTTTATCGCATCCAACTTCAAAACCGCAGAAGTCATGGAAAAAAACTGTGCTAGTGCTGGTAATTAAAAAAATGTAATATATGCACTAAAGACCAGTGTTGGGTAATCAATGGTAGGGTATAGGTATACAACTGGTATGTTTAGTTACACGGTACTGGCCCAGTATTATCGCTCTATTACTGACACAATTCTGTCACTCTACTGGCAAACTAATTTACCAGTACTAGCAACTCTGGTAACAATTTTGTACCAATACTGGGTCTGTAGAACATCTCCTACTGGGTAGTTAAAGGAAAAGCAAGAAGCTTATCCGCAAACGTAACTAAACAGCCTAGTAACATTAATTCAATAAGGTCATCGGTGCTCCGCTCGAATTACACTTTCAATTATATTGCGGTGTTTCTAATCTCGACGCTCGCCGACCATTAACCCACGATGAACTGGCTACCGATCCGATGTGGGAGTCTTACATTGAATTACACCCGCAAATGGGAGAAACATAATGACAGCTAATTAAGGCTTTCACGAAGTCCCAGTTGATTACACGAGCGCGCGCGTTATAAATTTAATTACAAACGAATGGAACTAGGAAAATTGAAGCCGCCCACGCTCCGAGCGCCATCTCGTATTAATATCGCCAGCTAATCACCCGGGGAGGCAGTTAGCAAATTAATTACTGATACGCAGGCGTTACTTTTCCGCCCGTTGGATCATCCAGGTTATCCAAAATTTCATACGGTTCGGTACGAAATTCGTGAGCTGGCTTTAATGAAACCGCCTGGTAAATTCCTCTCTCTTGCGTTTTCCCTCGCAATCTACTTCTGCTTTCCGGTAAAACCGCCTCTTATAATTCTGATTGCTGCAATGTATAACACGCTATATCGTGCGCGGGGAACGGGGGGTGGGGTGGTGAGACCGAGGGGGAAGGAGGAGAGGTTAGTTGGCTAAACAGCGGCTCGCCATTGGACGACGTTCCCCATCGCGTAACTCTATAATAAAGCAATTTGAAATGCACCCCAAGCTTTCGTGGCGCGGATAACCCGAGGTTAAATAAGGTCAACGGTGGTATTTCAAGACCAAGACGAAGCCATGATACTCGCCACTCGGAAATGCCATAATTGCGAAATTGAACGACTATTGATCAACGGCAATTACTCGCCAATTCGTAACCCGCACGCTTCCCGGAACTTGCTCCCCCCCCTCCCCCATCCAGACGTCGAAGCTATTACCGGAAGTATAAATTACGTTCTACCAAATCAATGTGCAAAGTCTCCTCGCCGCGGTCGAGCGTTTACAACGGAAATAACTTTGTCTCATTTGGTCAATATTTCTAACAGCCTTGTCGGGCTTTCCCCGACTTCCGCTTACCCGTCGAGTTTCGCTTAATGGACGTTGAAGAGCCGGACTCGATGCCGGGCTTCTCTCGAATCAAAGTGGATTTCATTTTCGCGGAATCTGTGGTCCCACGTAACCGTTTATCAGAAAAGCGTATCGACTCGATGATATGGTTGAACAATTAAGCTGGGAAAGATGGGGTGTAGCGATTCGATTGTCTGCTGAAAAATGTTGAAATTGCTGGGTTCGTTTGGAGCGACTCGTACTAAATTCGTTTATTTTACTGGAGCGTGCTGGAGTTGGCCGGGAGTTGTTTTATCTGATGTTTTGAGTTAACGATTTGGCGGAAGTTGCGTAGGTTATTCTTACAAGTTGTTATGTTGGGAAGTAAAAGGAGGATGGCTGGAATTGTCGTTGTGTATTAAAAGTGAGAATATATAGGTGTACTAAATTATTCTTATATACAGAAATATTTAATATATATGTAGGAACGAAGATCGAAAATAAAAAAATGACTCAGTACATTATTATATAGGTTTACCTGATGTATCGTATATTTTATTTATACTTAAATCATATATCTAACATCGAGTAGAATTATATTAACGATGTTCAATGTAGAAGAAAATTTCCACTTATACAAATCATCCGTGTAATTTTCCAATTTCCAAAGAGAAGTTAAGTAACGATATATCCTGCATCGAGTGACTTCGTAACAGAAAATGACCGTAAAAAAAAATAAATAAAAGAAGAACATTATGAAGGATCTCCGGCGTTTTCATCAGCGGTCTGTCGAAATCACCCCCACTGCCCTCCACCCCCCACCCTGACGCCAGGCTGAATTCGCAATACCTCATCTTCAAACGAGTATCAGATCGCGGTAAGAAATTGCTTAATGAACCTGACAGCGCTCCATGCGCGGTACCGCCTGAAAGGAAGATAGAAACGTTGCAGTGGGTCAAGGAGAGACTACGGCTTTCACTTCCTCTCCGCGCGCGCGCGCGAGCGCGAGCTATCGGCGTACAGCTCGGCTTTTCCCTCCTTCTGTCTCGCTTTCCGCAGACGTCTCTCCTTCAGCGCACCGACGGTAATCGCGTCTCGCAATTGACGCATAACTTTCCGATCCGAACCGTCGTGCATCCTTCAATTCCACGCAGCGAGCCTCTCGCCGTAAATCCGCGGCCGAGTTTCGGTAATCACTCAGCCGCTCATTTGCCTCTGCGTTGGCATAATTAAGGTTGCGCTTTTTCTCTTTCCTTTTTTTTCCCCCTCAAACCGTACGATTAATAAAATGGCGATTTTATCCCGCGGCAACATTGATGCAATTGCCATTCCAAATATTTCCTACTTAATTTCTCATATATGATTTTAATATGTGATGACATTGTATATGATGAATTGTATATGGTAAATTATATATAATTTATTTAAAGAAAGTTTTGCAAATATCTCTAGTAAAAATGAAAGATATGATCGATATATGTTTTAACAATTTCATATAAAGAAATAAACAGTTCATATATGTATATATGTTTTTTTCTTCTTTCATATATGGCTGATATATGGTAATAATTGATTTTAATATAAGTAAATTATTGCAATCATATATAGCTAGAATATTATGTACGTCCATGTATGATTTTTTTATTTTCTTATACTAAATTGTTAACAGATATAAGGACCACATATGATTCAGTTTTACTAGAGATTTCATAAAAATTGTTCCACGAATCTTGTTACTTTCGTGCCTAAATCGTACAATAATTATGTAGATGAATAATTTGTATTACAAAATCGGCGCTTGCCAAGTTTTTTCGTGTGTGAAATTTTGATTTGTTCATTCACTTATTCATTCATTCATTATGATTAATAGAGGTTTACACGTAGGTATTAAATTTCTCCCCGCTTCAAAAGCCTTCTGTTTGAATTACTTAATAATTCCGTATTATAATGAAATAACCGTAACGTGATCTCGCAGAGACGCGTGTAAGCTTGAATCGAAGCAATACTTTTCTTTAAGTTGTCCAGGACAACTACTTCGCGCCGTTAAACCATTTTAAATAGTTACCAGATCGACTTTGAATGCATAATATTTATTGCATCGCAAGCTTTTGAAAGGACTCTTATTGCTAAGCGTGCTAATTATTGCGTTATTGTGTGCAAACAGATAAAAGATTATTAAAATTTACTATACTTTACACTTTACACGGTGTAAGGTATAGGTGTACACTAGAAAGAAATTTATTGGTAGTTGTTATTATATTTTATAACTCTTGGATATATATGTGCGTTTATAGTATACCTTTTTTTTATGATAAATTTATAAAATATATTTCAAAAAAATTATTAGAAATATTATATATCAAGGATAGATCTTTCCCAAAATTTAATGTGAAGTTAAGAAGGGCGTGGTCTAAATTAGTACAGCCATAGATATTAGTGAAGTTTGACCTGTACTTCTACACAACTGGATAGAGCAGTGGTAAAGGACGCGATTGGCAACTCTAAGGTAAACGAGTTCAATTCCTCAATAAAGATATTTTATTAAAATACTATAACGATATAAAAAAAAAATACTATAAATGCACACATCTCTCCAAGTTATAACATATAATAATAACTACTAATAAATTTCCTCGAGTGTAGTTATGTTATGTTCGATTAACAGAAATCCCTATCCACATTGCCAAGTCGTATTTTTCAATTTAAAATAATTTATTCAATGCTCAAGTATTTATTTATTATAGAGAATAAACAAATAGTCTAATGTGGAACACAGGGTACTATCAGGTGGATTTTATTGCGCAGCTAAATCTTAAATCATTTTAATTAATCCTTTATAGCAATGCTGTAATTAGCTGATATTAAAATGAAAAGCCTGATGAGTGTGCGACACTGGCTATAAATTATTCGCGCATGTCCTATATTGTAAAATGATTCATATATTATGACTTGTGTGTACAGTAAACACACGCGGTGAACAATTTTCTTGAATCAACAATAATGTTAATAATTGAACCAAATTATTTTATTTTCATTCAAACGATAAAATAATTTTGTCAAACCAACAAAAAATTATGTAGTATTTTTTTTTGTTGAAATAATTTTCAAATGATTTAACAAAAATTAATAAAGAAAAATAAGTAAGTAAATGAAATAAATTACATAAATGATATAAAATGACAAAAATATGGTAACACTTGCATATTTATAAAAATTGACACGTTTTATATCAAAAAAATATGACCATACTTTGGGCAATTTTATTCGTAAGAAGAATTAATATAAAATATCATTTGAAATATATGAAAGTGTTTGAGAAACTATACGATGTGTAATGAAATTAAATTAATACGAAGGAATGGTTGGATTTCTATTTATCTGGATTGTTTTTTGATTTGTTTTGCAGTTGACACGAGAGAAGTACAGTCGCACGACACGGGAGAAAAGGAGGCGCTCGGATTGGCCACCGTGAAGGCGGAACCAGGTTCCGCGGGAACGGGCGCCAGGCTCTTGCACGGTATCCTCTCGCAACATCCCCAGCAACATGCGCTGGGTATGCAAAATGGATACGGCCGACACCTGGCCAATCACCCTCAGCTAGGCCAACCGCCCTACAACACTGCCGCCATTGCTACCACGAGTACCACAGGTACGCACCGACATTTTAAATCTCTAATCCAAATCCCCCCTCACCACCCCACCACTGCCAAGATAAAGAAACAAGATCTCACATTCCCCGCATTTACTTTACAGAAGATTATTCTTTTTCTTTAGATTTTTATCAAATATATCGCGCTCTTATCTAGTTATAGTTAGATAAGATGACCGTTCATGCATTGAAAAAGATTTTCAAACAAAATTCCTGTAGTTTTCAACAAAAGCTGAAAGAAAAGAATATCATTTTTTTAGTAAGAAGCTTACTAAGTTGGTTCCATACTTATAGATTATCAAAACTTATTAGTTATTTCAATGATATCTTGTAATTTTCCAATATGCTGTTGAAAAAGCTAGATAATTTATAGAGAGAAGTATGACAGAAAAAATTACTGTTTTTAACCGTGTTTCAGATGTATATCTGTCTTTCAGTAAAAATTACAGTTTTTTAACAGGAAAAATGTCTGTTTTATTTGTAAATATAACATTTAAAACTAGTTTCTTTGCTTTTAAAAATCTGTAATTTTTACTGAAAGACGGAAAACACAATTAAAAACAATAATTTTTTCTGTGATATTTCTCTCAGTGTGAAAGGCTGTATGATTATTAAAATTTGACAGCTAAAATTTGTCAGTCTTGTATGTATGTGTAGAAAATAGTCAGCTTAATTTATATGATATAACAAAATTTGAGATTTTAATGAAAAATAAAATTAATTCTTTATAATAAATTGATTCCGTATATTGAAATAACCTTAAGAACGCTGAGTTGTAAGAGCATGTAAAAATTTAAATGAAATGATCAAACTTCTTTGACGGTTGGGATGGTATATTTTATAAACGGAACTAAAGTACGGTAACTTCGGTGAAAACTTTTTTCCTTTTTTCATCGACAAATATATTTTTTTTTCTTCTTCACTTCTTTGAAAATTAATTTATTTTTAAATTAAAATTTTGAAACCTTTTTTTTTCTTGAAAATTTGAATATATAACAGGATGATTTCTAATAGCATTCAAACGACATTTCCATAAATACTGAAGTTTAGTTAAATAAGGAATGTATAACTGAGAAGAGAAGAAAGGTTGGTAAAATAAAGTATTGTCGGATAAGTAAGAAAAAATCAAGATGGCGACACGGAGCCAATGCTGGTTGACTTCCCTTTTTTTCGTCACCAAATCAATGAACGACGGAATATTTTCGAGCGGAAAAATGAATAGTCGATGAGTCGGTGTAACGAATCGGCCAGAAAAGAAAAATGGCGCGTCCAAAATGGTCGAGCAGCGTATCCCAAATTTATGGCCGGAGTTAGTTTACCATTCCGAGGGGGGGATTAAAGGTTCCCCGAATGTCTTTGTCTGATAAAAGAAAAAATTTGGGGAACCGTTGTCTGTCGGGACCTTTCCCGTTTTATGACTTAATACGGTATTGTCGAGTCGAGTTTGAGGTGGTCGGAAGTCGTTTTGGGAATCTGTTTGTGCGGTATTTCGTAATTAGTTTATGAGGCACGTATCGGAGCGCCCGCGGCGGGAATAACAGTGCCAGAAATTGGACCTCAACGGGAGCACATTTGCATTCGAATAAATAAAAGCGCCGCGCTTGAGCATTGCGGTGTTTCCTTCGGATTATTGACACGATTTAATTTATGATGAAAAAGATTGACGTAATACGGAAAATTTTATGTAAAAAAATTTCAGGTAGTCTAACTTCTTTGTAAATATATGTATATTCGTCTATTAATTTTTTTTTTTAATTTCTTCCAATTTTTTTATTACTGTATTGTAAAATAAACGGTTTAGGTATAGTATCAGTAAAGATAATAAAAATATGTATATTGTATGATTTTGATGAACAAATTTTTTAATTAATTTTTTTTCGTATTTATTTTTATGGATTTATGTTTGCTAAATTAATAAAAGCATTTAAATTATACAACATAAAATTTTATTTTTTTGATACTTTTTTGTTATACTTGTGTTATTTTTGTTTTATTAAATTTTTATATCATCTTTTATGACTATTTTCATTATTTTTTTTAAGAACTTCATCAGTGACTTATACATTTAACATTGTCGTGTAAAGTTTTTAGAGAAACTTAAATTTTCCTCGCGTAAGTAATATCTTTTTTTTTTATGACGATTTTCGTTACACTTTATACGTTTCAATAGTTGCATTAGCTTGTTTCATGTTTTATTGCATGTGCAATTTTTTTAGAACAAAGATCCTTTTAATTAAAAATATAGAAATTTTTTTTCATTTATTATTACAATTCCTTATACTTCTAAGGTACCAAAATTTTATAATACTATTATTTTAGTACGAATAAACAAAATTATTGAAAAAAGAACTGATAATTTGACTCGAAGATATTTTTGAAATCATTTAATTAGAATTAGAAGTAACATTTTGAAATTCAACTTACGATATTATCTTCCTATATAATCTAGAATAAAATTAACTTAAAAATTTGTTTATATTTCATTCATTAATGGGTGGGAGAAAAAATAAATAAATAGAAGCCACGCAATAAAATTAGAAAGAACTTACATCGTCCCAATAAATCGTCCTTCATCCGCTCTCACTTCAATTTCCATTAGCCAACAAACTCGGGCGAGTTTCATAATTCCCACTGTGCGTAACTTTTTTCAAATTTCCCAAATACCATCGATCT
The DNA here is from genome assembly GCA_022817305.1 of Leptoteleia sp. ZL-2020. Lineage (NCBI taxonomy): Eukaryota > Metazoa > Arthropoda > Insecta > Hymenoptera > Scelionidae > Leptoteleia > Leptoteleia sp. ZL-2020. The sequence goes on from JABFPN010002930.1 coordinate 8,621, forward strand.
GGATCACGACGCGAGCGACTCGCACAATGTGAGCATATCATAAGATCTCAATCTGTTTTAACTTGTCGCAATTCATTTCACACGTTGACCGAATTTCTAAATGTTATTTCTTAATTAAAAAATAATATAAAGTATAAAATTAAAATCATTTCACATAAAATTACAATACTATATGTAAACTATTTTGTGGTATAAATTTGCTAGCTTAGTTGTTTAAATTTACGATATCGTAATTGCAGTAGTTTAACTTCATAATATTTAACATTATAGTCTGACATTTGACACAAGCTACTCCAAATTTCCATTATATTTCACTTAAAATCACGACAAATATACATAACTATAAATTTACAAAAATACGAGTAAATTTAAAATACTCCTCAGGGTTAAATTGTGAAGTTTTACACGTTAAATGATATAAATTTACATTATATTTTACTTGAAATTACAGTCGTATTTATAAAACTAAAACATTCTAAAAATTCATAGTAATTTTTAATTTTTTTTTTTTCACCTCGTAAATGGTATATTGTGCTAATTATTTTTGCTATAACTTTATAAAAGGAGCGAGTAATTTTTTAACGATAAAGCAGAAACCCTTAGCCCGTGGATCATCACATGAATACATAAGACAATCTTGAGCAACGAGCACGACCGCGTTATACGAGCAAGACCACAAAACGAAGCCAAGCCGAGTTTGCGCGGCGCGATGTGTTGCGAGGATGTTGTGAAATCGGAGTGGACGGAACTCGGGTGAATTCATTATAGCCATTGAGAAACGCCGAGCGCTTTAAGTTGGTCGGCGAAAATGCGCGGTTTCCTCGATGGCGAAAACGAGAAAACTTCACCTGCCAACCGCGCCGAGCCGTCCAGGCCATTATGACGCTACGCTCCTCCTGTTCGCTTGTAAATATCACCACAAAAAGTATCGCGCACGATCCATCATTCCTTATCGCGCTCCGTTCAGTTATTTATTTACTTATTACTTTCTTTTTTTCGCTCGTAGAAACATTTTTTAATCATTTTCATTTCTCTTACATTATCGTATTGATAATCAATTGAGGTATGCACACATTTTTGTGTCGTTTGTAACATATATACCCAAAGAACAATTTCGATGGGGAATTTATTCTTTAATTGCAGTAAAGTATAATAATAGTGACTAAACGGAGAGAAAAAATAGGGAAAAAATTGAGATTTTTCGTTGTAATTTGAGAGCATAATGGACAATGTTGCAAAAAGTGCAATTAAAAATTGTATAATGTATTTATAAATTTATAAAAATAAAATGAAATATCATAATATTTATGTCTTTTATGAATACATTTTATATATTTTGATTGTACTTGGTAGATATGTCCGTTATATCCTCAAAGTAGAAAAAAAGATGGCAATTTTTTCAAAAAATTTTCTCAGTGTGTATTATCCTTTTATATACACATTGATAGATACTTTTTAGTTATAATAATCATATATTCTAGTTGATATAATCATAAATTTTATATTAACTAATGTTTCTAATTAATCAACCAATCTTTGATTATTTTACCAAGTTCATTTTTAAGATCAAGTTGTAACATTTAAGAATTCCAAAATCTTCATCTTATATATAACCTTTTTTTGGTTTTTTTGAAAAATATACAGAAATGTATTTACAAACTTCTATGAACAAGTTCTATCAGTTTGTACCGTCGTCGAACAATGCGTAGCACAATGTTAAAAACTATAAAACAAATAAGGTGATGCATTCAAAAAAAAAAAAAAAAAATAAATAAAAAGGAAAAAAAATTAATAAAGCGAACGAAAGTCTTTTCTTACGACTCTACTGGACAACGATTAAAACGACGCGAAACGAGCAGGCACCGATCCGAATTCCTCAAATTAATTAAAACGACGTGAAGCGAAGGCGAACTGACGGTATAATAAAAATATTATAACAATAAGCGGGCAGCGTTCCGACGAAGCGGCGGTTTAAATTAATTTTCGTATCACGATCATCAAGATGCGAGCGGCGGCAAAAAGGCCGCGCTCTCGCGGACGAATAAACGGCGCGGGGGTGTGGGGGTGGGGACAGTTGCGTCTGGCAGAATGCGGAGGTGGCTTTGCTGTTGCGGAATTAACATAATGTCACGCGACGGCGGGATAAAAATGCAGAGGCCGAGTGGTCAAGAGGTAGCGTGGCATAAAGCACACACACGTCCCGGCCCTTTGGGACTGGTTTCGGACGGTTGGACCGAGACCGTGGGAAGCCGGACTTAATATGCATAGGGATGACCTTCGCTCGTTGCATAAAGATAGCTTTAATTGACAGTGCACGCAGCGAGCGAAAAAGAGAGAAAAAAAGGAAAGAAACAAAACAAAAAAAACACGTTTCTTAGCGCTCGATAAAGCGAAACGGCGCATCTAGCCGGGCGCCGCAACTTTTGCAACACCGAACCGCAGGCCGTCTTGGGATTGGCTCGCCGTTTCGCCAGCGAAATTCCAAATTAAGACTAATGGCTTCGGGGAACGCGCGTATTCGAGAAATCAATGTCAGATCGCGCCGCAAAATATTAAACGAGAAATGCTTTATTTAGAAATTGTACACCCTCCGAAAGGATATTTGCCAAATTTCGCGGATCATTCAAGACCAACCCGATCGGATAATCGTAATTCGCAATTAAAGCGTAATTTACCGAAATTTCATCGCGTCTCGGTAGTTATGATTCGATCGCACACCTAATTGAAACATATTTTATTAAGCTAATTACGTCCGGATGAATAAACTCGGGAATAATTCGGGGTACATTTCACGAAAATTGTTTAAATTTGCGTGGATTTGATTTAATTTGCCTACACATTTAGGTATAGGTATATATTATAATCGGATATAGATTGATAATTATCTGATCTAAAAGGCCTATTTAAATCAAATTTTACTAATATTTTACAAATTTGTGTAGATCTGATTTGATATGCCTATACATTTAGGCACAAACATAGATCAAACCTCATTAAAATATATTTTATTAATCTCATTACATCTGAATAAGTAATTCTAGATATTTCAGGGTATATTTCCCGAAAATCATTTAAATTTATGTAGATTTATCTACACCTGTGGGTATTTAGTATTTTTTTTTTTTTATTTCAGATTATAATCGGATCAAATTTGAACTAATGAGGTACGAACCAATGACGTGTGAACCAATAAAATAAGATGATTCGACAAAAATTAATCACTTTTCAAATTATAATAATTCTTTAGATGTGAATAATATGACTATACACTCGAAAAAGGAATAGTAATATTAATCATATATGCATAGTTGATTATCTTGATTACACGCAGAAAAATAAAACAGGATATATTCCCTTAAAAAATTGGATTCGAACACCAAAAGACAATTTATGAACATTCTTATGATGAATTATGAAAGAAATACTATAATAAAGCATTTATTCCAATAAATTTATAGGAAAAAGTATGTTCATAAAGTGTCTTCTGGAGTTGGAATCCAATTTTTTATAATAAAAAAACCTCTTCATTTTTCTGCATGTACTATAAAATTTATTTCCAAGAGTTCTAGTTGTCACAATGATTAACTAGATGACTTTTTCCTCAATGTACATTCATACCCGATAACAAAAAGATTTGATCAGATTTAACATGTTATATGTTATCATAATACTGGACATAAATTACTATAAATGAGACGAAGTGGGCTAACGAATTAATTGGACGTTTGTTTTTGTGATGTTACAACAGGAAGTGGATCACTGCCAGCGAGTCCTGCCGACAGCGGTGTGAGTGACGTCGAGTCGAGCACGTCCTCCGGTGGTAACGAGGACGCGAATCTCCTTTTAAAAGCGAGGCTCAATCCTAATTCATCGCTCCAGCCGAGTCTGCCTTCTACGCATCACTCTCACCTCTCAGCAGGTGAGCACGTAAACGCGCAATATCGCGGATTATGGGAAGCGACGGCCCATGAGCACTCTCGTAAATGGGAAGTTGTGTTTAATTCGCTCATTTCTTAGCGTTTTTTCAACCCGATTTCAGTAGCTGCCTTCCCCCTACCCCCCTTCACCGCGTATCTTTTCCTATGATCGCGTCGTTTCGACCATGAGTTTGCAAGATGTCCATTTGAATTGTGAATTTGCATATTATGAAAGGGGTAACAAATTACAAATCAGTTCCATGAAAAGCGTGTTCGTTTTTGGATTTGTGCGCGCCGAGGAAAGATGTAAGAAAAATTATTAACATGTTAGTAAAGTGTTTGTGTACCTGAAAAACAAAATTATAAAATTACTAACATAAGTTGGCAAGACGTTTTAGTATGCTCACAACTGTTGTCTGTTTTCAAACAATACTTGTCGACAAACTGATATATTTTGCTAATTTAAGACAGTAATTTTTTAAATTTCTTTTCAATAAAATGACCACTTTATTGTCATGATAAGAATTTTTATTACATCTTTTCTCGGAATTATAATTTTTTAATATCCTTCCTGATTTTTCCAATGTCATTATAATCAATTTTGAAACTGTAAGGATGATATTATTTAGTAAACTTTCCTTCATCAATTTAAGAATTAAAAGTATGATTATATGTTGAATGATGTATTGAAATTTGCTCACGAAAATTGCCACGAATCAGTTAACTTATTTAAATATAATCTGATTGCAGAAAAACATTGAAGCTGATAATAAATAAGAAGTCATTACTGTTTCTTTTCAAATTAATGCACTCTGCATAATTTTACAAACGCACAGATGTTCAGTATTTTCGTACAGGTGTCGAGCTTCCAGATTATACTAAAAACAATTTATTAATTTTAAGTGCTTAATGGATATGTTTAATATTTCTTTAATATATTTATTTATTTTATTTTTTGATATATATATATTTATAATTGATTTTAATAATTATTAAATTATCAAAATAAATTTTATTCGTGTTTTATAGCATACATAAATTACAAGTTTCTTATATATTTATGATAATGTCATATATGACCATAAATATTTTATTTTTATTAGGTTTATTTGCACTGAAGAAAAGTTCCTAGTAAAGATATCCTCGCCATTACCATTTATTAATATCAAACAATAATATAATTATCGTAGTACTAATCATTTTAATAAAAACTAACAAGGAGAAACATTTTTATAACATTTCCAAATCTGTTCTATAAAATTAGAACATTGGATTATTATTATAATTGAACAATACTAATTAAACACTTGACCATGTACAAACAATTACAGAACAATTACTAATAACAATTTGTTGGCAGCCCTGGGTAGGTCAGCCTGTCACAGCCCCGGGGTTTATCCGTCGACGACAGGGTTTCTACCGCCGTCTTTCCACCCCCATCAACACCACCCCTCGCAGTATCATCCGCACAGAGGAAACTCACCGCACCACCAACATGGCAGCCACGGAATGGGACCAAGCATGGGACCACCGCACCACCATCATCTCCATCAGCCGCCTAATTTACAGCACCTGCATTACCGCCAACCTCCGACGCGTAAGTATCCCTCTTTTTATTTTCATCCTTTTAACAGTCATCCGTAACGAGACCACAAGGTGGCGCTGTCAAGATTGTCCCGAGAACGCGATTTCAGAGGCAGATTCGTAAGAAAAAAAAAAAGGAATCGCTCTTTGTCCCACGGCGGGAAAGTGTAATTTCACGTCGAAACCTGTGCCCTGATTTGCGACCCACCTGTTGATAATTTTTTAAAACGTCAACTTTCGATAGGACAAGCGTACAATTAACCGTTTGCGACGTACGCAGATTGCGCGCAATCATTAAATCTCATGCTCGTGATTTTCATTAATCCTTTGGTTTTGGCCTGCCATGCTCCGCCCCCTCTGCAACCCCCAGGACGGCAGGTGAGTCGTAAAAAATCGTAAAAAATCAGAACCTTCGAAAAAGTGAAACTCCGGATTAAACAGATGTCAAAACTTTCAGCCGCACAACTTCATTAAGAAAATGTCAACCGTTAATGTCTGACGAAATTAATTGTGATTCGGATTTAAATGCTTTCGATCGGTGTTCTCGGTGTACATAAATTGAGAAATTTGTTTGCATCAAAAAATGGCAATCTCTGTTCCGATTAAGATTTCTACGTGGCTTTCAATATTTTTGAAATACATTTTAAATATCAAACGATAGGCTTGTATTTGAAGCAACTTTGTTTTCAGTAGAATTCTAGTTTTTTGTCGTAAGAATTTTCTGCTTTAATTTATGTAAAAGTAAATTTAGTGTAAAACTTTGTATTTTTGTTGGTTCGGCATAGTTGTTTACCAGTAAACTTCCGAAGTAATAAAACTATGAATTTAGCGTAGCTCCAAATTGTGACAAACATTTTAGAGCGACTAGAAACTTTTTCTTTCAGTTAAATTAAACTTTATAATTTATATTAACTTTATATATAATCGTTAATTGTAATTCAACATGACGGGTAAAGTATAACTCCAAATTAAACGCGATACTGGGAATGTAATTTAGATTCACCAAATTTATTGTCTATTGAAGAAGTAAATACTTTTCAAAATTTAAAATCTTAACAACTCTTCCTAATTTAATTTTAAATAATGTTGAATGAAGATTTATTAAAATTAAACTTTTCATTGAAATGTTGCATTATGCAATGAGAACAAAAATATAGGATTTATAACTAAAATCGTTTGATTGAAAACTAAAAAATATATTCTGACCAACATATTTGGTTAATACAATCAAAAATTTTTCTCCTTAAATTTTGAACAAATCTTTAACATTGTTTCTTACAAAAAAAAACATCCTATACAATTGCAAATAACAAATAAATTAACTAATCCGAAAATCATAATTGATCCTAAAAATCGTCAATAATTTCGGCCATGGCAGTGCTTTTTCGCAATGTCTCATAACGAAATAAATGTTGGCGCAAAGTAGTATCGGACATGAAAGCAAAAAAAAAATGCGATCAAACAATGATCGATAAGGCGGACAGCGGATCGAACAAAACGGCAATTGGTCTTGCTCGAAAGTTACAGATTTCTCCTCGCGGCTCGGATCGCCGCTCGTTCATTTCGCAGGCAATAATTACTCGTCGCGTGTTCGCGGCAGATGTGAGAGGTGCCGGAAAATGAAAGTACAGCGGCGCGCGTATTAACAATCACGGCGGCTGTTCCGCAGAGGCGGCAGGTGACGGAGCGCGCGCGCGACTGACCGAGATTCCACCGAGATTTCGCCGCGGAGTCCCAAGTGCTTCGCATTGACAATCGCCGCACAGATGGTCGATTATGTAAATTCGACTATCCGTTCGCTTATCCAGCGCGGCCCCGACCGCGTCTTCATCGGGCCATTTTTCTCTTAATTGAGCGCCGCGTTGACAGTGTCGTTTTTCTTTTGGTTCGCCCGCGAGGACAGGTGGCGCTGGCCCCTTAATCGAAATCCGATTGAAACAAAGAGTCGAAAGCGCCGGGGCGAGGTTTTATTTTCAGAAGGCAGTTTTGCAGTTTCCGTTCGATCCCTTTTTTTTGTATCTGTCAGATAACATCTAATTGATGATGAGTAATTGAGACCAGAATTAAGTTGAGGACGACATTTCGTCAAGTCGGGTAATAATATTTAATGACCGGTATTATGATATAAATGAATTAAGGATTGAAATGAAAATTGACGTTGATAAAATTTAAAATGAAAATTGCAATACTTCGCCCTCGTGAATTGAGATAAAAAATATAGGATTTATATTAAAATTGGTTAATTAATGACATTTAATTAAAAAGAACTACATTTTTTGTTTCGATAATATATATTTTTAGTTACAGTAACTAACATACATATTTGGACCAACCTATTTGATTATTTCAAATACAAATTTTGATCAGATAAAAAAGAAATAAATTGTTGGTTATTACAACCAAACACTTTTCTTTGTTTGGGGCTGTTTATAATAGTAATTGTTGTCCTTTCTTAATTTATATTTAAACATTAAATTCTTAAAAGAAAACTGAGAATTATAGTATACTTCAAGATTTTAACAATCATTTACATACAATTATATTTGAAATATTCATAAAATAAAATCATTATTATAAGTCATTCTAAAACATCACATAAATTCATGATTAATTCAACCTAATCTTCGTGTTATAATCAAAAGGATTAAAATTTTATAAAGTCACAGTTACCAACAAAAGGAGAAAAAAGAAATAAAATAAAATCAGTAACTGAACGACGAAAGAAAGTAAGCAACAATTTAACGAACATAATTGAATATAGTTGGCCCATCCTCCTGCCAAAGTTCACGAGTGAAAACAAAAAGGCAATGTCAAGTCGATCTCAAATTACTTGCAACATCCACACGGTCGGCGCACAAATATTAAAGTTATCGGCTGACATTTGTGCGTCTCTTCCAGCGTTTAAACGCGCGCGCATTTCGTAATCGAACGCTCGGCATCTATAAAAGTACGTTTCACGTGTCGTAACATTGTCGCCGCGAAGCGTAGAAGCGGTGCCACGCGAAGAGGTGAAGCGAGCGAAATAAGTCGCGGCGAGATGTTGATAAATGCAGGGCCCCCGGAGATTAAGTGAAAGGAAGCGTCGCGGAGGCGATAAGAGCGAAAAGAGCGCGCGCCGTGAGAGCGCCCGTATAAAAATAATATTTATTCGCGTGCATATCATTTGATGGGCGTCGCGGCTGACCCAGTTGCTTACTCGGTTACTTACTCGGTTACCCGACGATGCGCGAAACTTGCAACCCAGATTCGCTTCCTTCGAACTTGTGCACTTTTAAGCCGAATCGATGCTTTGCGAATCAACTTCACTTTTTACAAGTGCGAAAAGTGAAAATAAATCGGCCGCAAAAAGTTCCCCGGCTTTCCATGGAATGTTCGTTAGGATTAATTCGGTCGTGGAAAATAAATTTTGTAATTTGATGAGGATACGCGTCGATTTCCACGAATAGCGATTAAATACATATGTATGATTAAATATCGCGATTCGATAGGCTGTTTTTCTTTGTGAATTAAAACAATTTTGTGCATGGGATAAATGTAATTGAAAATAATAATTATAGATATCAATAAATAGTAAAACTCTTGGTGTTAATTATTAAATTCGGTTGATTTGAGTTTATACTTAATTTGCAATATTAATTGAAATTTGACACTGCAAGGTGTTTAATGTAACATAAATTTATTTTTGCCAAAAAAACCGAATAAATCCTGTTAACTTTCTTGCGTCTTTTGATAGAATTTTTCCCCTTTTCTTTTCTTTTTTTTTTTTTTTTTCTTTTCTTTTCGAATATTTATGATTATAAGTGCGGTTTGTGTAATCGACGAAATCATTGATTTGTATTATTCAATAGTTACGCGTTGATCAAAAGTCGTGAAAGGAAACTTGAGAAAGATAGCAGGAGATTTTGAGTGGCGCCAAGGTTACGCGGCAGTTTAAGGAGGTCGAAGTGAAAAGTCGCGGATTCCGCTGGACAACTCTCGGGACGGGATTCAGCGTTACGCGCTCTTAGTCTCAATTCATCGTAGCGTGAAATGAAACTTCTTTTTTTATGACTTTTCACTGTACCTGCGACCACAATTCGCCAATTGTCCGAAAGATTATTCACTTCATTTCAATGAGAATTGGCCCAAATAAGGCGCGTTTAAATTTTGCAAAGAAAAACTTTAAGGAAATTGATTTATTTATTTACTTATTTTTTCGTATAATCTACATTTACTTGTTTCGAATTCCACACGCTTATCCTCGTTCATTGTTTTAAAATGGTAATACCAATTTGAATGAAAAGCCTCAACACATCAGAGAATATCAAAATTATATTTTAAATTATTATAAACATGATCAGGATGTGTACCAATGTTTAATTCAACTTGTCCCATTATATATTGACCCGCAATCTCTTGATTGGCAAAGTGCAAAAAGTGCAGCGCCAATAGTCATGATCAAACGGCGACGAATGTAGGTGAACAACAATATGGTTGATGAAAGCAAAAGAATGTTGGGAGCGTGCGTGGTGACGATAAATTTTTCGGAGGACCGGCTGCACGGATTGTATTTCCTCGCGTTGCTCTTTCCATCGTGGTCGGCCGCAATGGAACGCGGAGTTAACGCAGTGGTGGGGCCTGCCCGTTACCAAATCGGTATGGCGTAACATTTTGCTTATTCACGTTCGATTATACAATCCGGCACACTTTTACTCGACGGGCCGCCAAGAGCGTTGCGCACACCGCGAGCGCCGCACAATTGTGATACATCACGATTATAATACATAAAGCAGAGAGCCACCTGCGAATCGAGGACGTCCGACGACACCGCTGTCAAAACGTCACATTGTCCTCCGTCACAAAAATCGCTCCCTTCAAAATGTACTGCTTGCGATTCCAATTTGACGGATTGAAAAATTTGTGTCCAACTCGTTAGCAATTAGAGGGAGCGAAAGAAAGGGACAAGAGTGGAAAATGAATTCGTTTCTTTTCCTTTTTTTTATTTCGATTTGTTATTATAGTAATTTTTTTAATGAGCTTTTACTTAGGACAGATATATTTTATTTATACTAGGAAAATGTTTGTGAATGATATTAATGTAACTAATAATTTTAGAATCTAAAGGAATAATACATTAAGTTATAAAAATGAACAAATAAGAATGGATGAAAACAATAATTTTATTTAAAAAATAATATTATGCGTATAATATTTTTATACAATATTAAACATTAATGTAGTCATCAAGGAATCGAACTCGTTACCTCACATTTATTAGGAACGTTCTTTACCACTACTCTGCGTTATTGCCTGAAAAATATTAGCCTTTGTTAAATTTCAGTGTTAATGTGAGATAGATGTGGTCTAAGGGGCTCGAATTAAAGTACACTCAGAAAAAAATATACTTATTTTAAGAAAACTGTACAAACAAAATTTTCCTATTAAAACTAATAGAAAATCAATGAAAAATAAGAATATTCAGTTAGTATACAATAAATTTAAGTTTTTATATTAAAATGAAATTAATTTTATGATAAATCTTATCTCAGATAATACTAACCAGATGTCTATTTATGATAAGAATATGTTGTTGTTGTTGTTGTTGCGAAAATTGGCAGACAGGATACGGTGATTATCCTATAAAAGCCATTTGTATATCAACAATGATAAGAATATGTCTATTTGTAAATATATACGTCTACTTCAGCTGTCATCGTCTCAGTATTGTTTCGGCCCGCACTGAAAAAAATAGTATGGAAAATCCAGCCATACTTGTAGGGTAATAAATGTTTTATTACAACAACTTGATAATTTATTTAATTTATATTTTAAAGTATGGGTGATTCAACCATACTTATTTAAAT
>JABFPN010002931.1:0-19963 GCA_022817305.1 Leptoteleia sp. ZL-2020
CCACATTGATACCCAGCGTTACACCCATATGCAACGCCCTATCTGGATACCCTATCAGGACCTGATATGAACGTACGGATGCCCGGTCAGGGCCGTATTTCTCCCCGATTGCAATTTTTACTAGGGATGTTACTAATATGCCTTACATAATTTGCATATTTTATTTTTAGCCACAGATGATTTTGATAATTTCATTATATTGAAATCAACTATTACCATATATCAACCATATATGGCCGTATATAAATTAAGAAAAAACATATACATCCATATATGATTTTCGTATTTTCTTATATGAAATTCTTAAAACATATTTGGACCATACATGTTTCATATTAACCAGAGGTCTTACAAGAAAATTTCTAGAATTATTTTTGTCATTTTTTAAAATATTACTTAGTTTTATAAGCAATACTATAAACGTATACCTATTTCAAAGTTATTATAAAATACACCGGCAACCAATTAATCAGTTTTCCTTAAAACTTGGCGATCAAAAAGTCATATAGATTTTAATTTTGCATTACAACTTTTCGTATTTGTGGAAGCCAAAGTTAAGGATTTACGAGTAGAAACATAATCTTACGAAAGCAATGTCAACACCTACGTCGTTTTCGTATCATCGACGGGAAACGCGTCTGCCGCCTTAACAAATCGTTTGTCGAACGCGTACGTTTCGCTTGCTATAAGCCGTGGCAGTTTGCCAGCGGATAATGACTCACGGCGGTGTATTGGTGCGTGCGTTACGCCGCGGCGACACGCGTATGCATTTGCGATAAATCAAGCTGCAAACGCGCGCGGCTCCTGCCACTTTGTGTATCGGCCCGGCTTGCGCGGCTGTGCGCGACGTCACCGCTCGGGCCGCGCGCGAAATAGGAGCCCCGAAAAACTCTGCCGGCGCACCTGCCAATATTCCGCGGCTTTTGTCAGCACGCCTTCGCTTCCCCATTGACATTTGTAAACGCTATTTGCGGAACGCGCAACGAAAAGCGCCCGACCGACCGGGAAGTGGCCACTTTCGAGGCTCACTTTTATTCGGCCGCCACGCGAAAAACCATTTCGACGCTTTCAACAAATTGATTTAAATTGGGCGAATTTTGAAGAATTGCCAATCCCCCCGATTGACGTGTTCAAACGTTTTTGTCTTTTAATTAAATGGAACGAGGATGGTGGATTAAAATAAATTAATTGCAGGTTGAACGGAATGCAAGGAGGAAAAAGAATATTAAAAATTGGAAACCTGGGGTTTTTTTTATTATATAATGATATTTTGCAAGAATATTGTCAAATTGGTAAACCTTTTATTAAAAATTAATAGTGTTTTTATGGAAAAGTGGATCTACTTTATGAATATATGTAAAATTATCATATTGTAAAAGAAGGATAATGTTGTGTTAAGCTAAAATTATATGTACTTATGGTGTAAATCCATATATATATTTTTTTAGTATGAAAATTCATCCAACACTGAGAAAAAAAATATGTTAAATTTTCGTATATAATTAGGAAACTGAAACTATATGTAGCGTATAAGAAATTTTCAAATTAAATATATGAAAACTTAGCACATATATTACACTACTTTATATAATTATGTTTCCTTTTCGCATACTTAATGCTAAGCTTTCATACATTTTATTTGAAAATTTTCTTATACTTTCCGTATAGTCTCAGTTTCCTAACTATATGCGAAAAATTAATATATTCTTTTTCTCAGTGAAGTTACTGTCAAGAAGGGGTTGCTTGATATGATTTTCTCCAACGACTCGCTCATTAACCATATATGACTTAACTTTGACAGCTTCATGGATGAACAAAAATTGTCTTACTGCTTAAGAAAAATATGTGAAATGTAATTAGATATACTTCGTTTATTTTTAAGAAACAGTATCATATAGATAAAGAAAGCTGACACAGCATATCATTTTTATAAAGTATGATAATAAATATACATACGTTTTTCTCCGCTTATTTTCAACAAATAAGTGTAATGTTATTGGATGAGGATATCATTGTGAACCTATTATAGGCAACCCGACACACGCTGAAAAATAATACGTTAAAGCAGGTTTTAAGTTAAAATGATTTTATTGCATTAAATGTGATTAAACTATTAATAATTGCAATATTAAAGTACAGTAATGAAGCATTTAGTCTTTGGGGAAAAGATAAAGAAAGTAATAAAATTATTTAAATAGAATACCACAAATTATTAATTAATTAGTAAGCATTAAATTAAAAACATTTTCTTCCTAAATTTTGAATTTCGAAATACGAAAATCTACGCATTTTAAATTTATTAAAATCAACTATAAGTGGGTCATATTCTAGAAAACATATTATCTGATTAATCGCAAAGATTCACTGACTAACTATAGTATCACTTAGAGATTAATATGTATCCACGTATACAAATGTCAGTTTAGTTAGTCTGTGTAGAAGAAAAGGAAATATTTCTAAAATTGAAGTTCAGTTAACAGATTGATATAATCTTATTACATGTTTACAATTAATAAAAAGAAATTATTTTTGACAATGCTTCATTTATCTAAATTATTCTACAAATTCAAATCTTTCATGTGAATATCCTAAAAATGCTGGAAGATAGTAATTTTAATAACATATCAGGACTAAGAAATTAGTTCCAATTATACCAATTATATTTCATCAAATTCTGGAATATCTTCAATGTAACAATATTTCCAAACTGGCACTATGGTATAGTGGTAAAGTCATCTGATTGATAAGCGTTGAGACACGAGTTCAATGCCTCGCTTAGCAACATTTGTCAATCCATATGAAAGGTGTAGAATGTTTAGACTCGTCGTACAAGTCTACGCATTAACATGACCTGTACGACAAGTCAGAACACTCCAATACTCGAGGCATTCCAAAGTAGCATTTTTTCCCATGCGATTCACCCTTCTCGTAAAACGAAACAGAAAGAGAAAAGAGCATTATTTCCGAGTCTCTCTCAGACCTCTTATCAGACAAGTAATTGCATCAATATATTGGGCCCAAAACGCGAAGTTGAGGTTAAGTAACGGGGTCTCGCGTTGCCCTCTGGATGGTCGAAAATCCAAGCCGTCTCGTACGACGTCGCTTTGGCGTGTCGTCGCATCATAGTCCGTAAATAACCGTGGCGCGCAGAGTCAGCACGTGCGCGAGTGGCGCAAGTGTGTCGTGGGGGCCAGGTACGGCACAGAATAGAGGTGGTCCTGGTTAGAGGAGCCGCGTCCGATGAAAGGCCAAAGGCCTTGGGGGAGGATCTCTTATTAGATCTTGGACGGAGCGCCGCGGGCGCATTATTTTTGCCGCCGCGATTGTCGCATTACGCCAATTAATTATTAGCGCGCGCGCGTTTAGGGCGACCGGCCGAAAATAATCGCCGTCCCACTCGGACCGCGCTTTCACATTTCCCGAGCGTGATTCAGGCGACACACTTTTCCGCCGCGGTCCAACTTTCCGGCCAAAAAATTCGCCCGCTCGATTTAGACGCGACGATTTTCGTTGGGGGTTGGGGTGGGGGGAGAAGACGAGGTGGTGCGCGTTCGGGGATCGCGCGCCAAATTCACATCAGTCGATAATATCGTCGAATCGTCCCCGGTGGACGGGGTCGCCATCTGGTGTGCTTTCCGAGCTTTATCGACCGAAAAAAGCTCCAATTTTCCTCGTTTACAGACCGAAGGTATCGTTGCCGTCGACCAGTAAACCATTACTTTTGCCCCGACAAAAGTGATCTTCTGTTGAACACTGAGAAAAAAGATATATCACAAATTATTACTTTATCTATCAATTTGAGGATACATTGGAAAAGTAATTATTTCTACTGTTAATAATAGTAAAAATTAAAAGTCACGTAGCAAATATTAGTAGAAAAGTACTACAAATTGCTTTGATAACTATCATTTTTACTATTTTTAATAGTAAAATTTTGTCACCCTTCAGAGATATCCTCAAATGGATATAAATTGCTTTCAATTTTACTATTACTTTTTTCTCAGTGAACACTTTATCGATTTACCTTTTCGATCCAACTTTCGAAATTGTCCGATTGGAATTGTTTGCATTCTTCTTATTAAATTCAATTCTATTTCCCTTATTTTCTTGACTTTAAAGTAACACTAAGTTACATGTATCATCGAATTTGAGCAACTTTTCCACATACTCCAAGTGGACAAGTAGCGAAGGTGGCTTCGAGTTGCCGCGGGCATGGTTAGACGAATGCAGAAATGGTTCGAGGTGTTGTAGTGTCTGGATAAAAAAGCGAAAGTACGAAGTGGGAAAAAGCTCTCGGCGTTAGTGCTCGCGTGCGGCGACCTTGCGGTATTTTCGCACTTCTAATAATAAAGCTACGCATTTTATAATACCGCCACCGACGAGCGACGTCGTCGGATCCAATCCCAGACTGTCTTGGCGATTTTATAGATGCGCGATAACGTTTTATAAACGGTTCAATAGCAGCCGAGGGTCCCCCCCCCCCTCCCCCGTCGAGTCGTAACATCCCGACCGAAGCTTCATTAAATGCTTTACATGGCTCGGCCAAAGGGTCGCTGCTGACATTTTGCATTGTGCAATCCTAGCAATTGTGTCATTTGAAACGTGATTATTCATGTTTCACTTTTAAAGTCGCCCCGCTTATTTATTGAATTTATTTTGTAACGCGTTGCAATATAAATTTGCGATACAAATGCAAGGTGAAATGGAAGTAATATAAATATTTAAAATACTTGTTTACTCGTCCAAGATGTTTTGTAGTTGTAAATTTCGTAATTAGGAATTGAACTCATGGCTTATTGGGTTTGAGTCATATGTTTTATCCATTTGGCTGTAGTATTATTTGTTTTTGATGCATTAAAGCCTAATTAATGTAATCTTAGGGATAGAATTTGAAAAAAAGAAAAAAAATACAAGACTGGGGAGGAAGGTGGAGAAGGAATTGAAGTTTATTTTGTTAAATTAAATATGTTTCATTCCTTTTACAAATAAACTTAAAATTACATTATAAATTTCTTTACAATTGTATTTATTTGGTTAATTAAGTTAATAATTTCATTATACTAATTAAGTTAAAAACTTAATTATATTTTTGTAGTTGGAACAGTCCAAAAAATGAATTCTTCTGATCCTAGGTCCATTTTCAACAAAAATAAGTAAACAAGATTCAAGATTAATTTTATATTAATTATTGTGACAATGTTCATAGTTAAAAATTGTTCATAACGTTTCAATTAAAGTACGTACGTGACTTAATTAAACGTTACAAAACTCAATTATTCGCAGTAATGTTACACGTGTGTGAATACGTGCAGCCACATCACAGTGAAACGACATTACAGCCATAATTTGCGAAGGAATGGCATTTAATACTAAATAATGATGCGAAGTAGTAATAAAATGATCGCATTATATTAATTAAATTTAAGAAAGCTTTCTTTTTCATCATTCTATATTTTATTTTTTGTTATTAACACACTAAATTTAGTCTAAGAACAGTAATGTTACAAAAATGTTTTCAAACCATAGAAATTTAACTTTTTTTGCAAATTCAGAAATTAGTGGACTCTTATAATGATATGATAATGAAATCAAAAGTAATATAAATAATAATAAATACAAATAATAACAGAGATTGTCTTGAACTTTCTCGCATTTCAGTTTAACGAAAATATCAAATTAATATTATCGTTTTTCCTGTTTAAACGTTGTTTAATTGACGACAAGTGTTTTCGCAGGACTTTTACAACGGGATGAAGAAAGAAGTCGACATTTGCGAACGTACGCGTGAGCGTCGGCGCTGATTATATACGAATCGCGATAAAATTAACACGTGGAGAGGGCTATCGAGGTATTTCTGGCGCGATTGTCCGACGAAAAATAGACACGCGACTGTTCGGATTAAAAGACACTATTGGGACGATTATTCTGGTACGGTATTATTATCCCGATTGCGTGTATACACGGCCTTCCGTAATTCCACTTTTTTCGTCGTCTTCCCTCGTCTTTCGCACGCTCGCGTGTTTCCTTTTTATACAATTCTGAAAATAATTTTAAGGCTGAATGAATTTAATGAATTAGCTTGCTCGAAATATCCGAACTTCGATTGCGGTTTCGCTATTGACGAAAATATCCGCGCAGGAAAAAAGAAAAAGAAAAACGATCGGGCCAAGCATGGCACTAGCTTGGCTGCCATTCATCGCCAAGCAGTTTGGACGAAACTGTAAATGTTCATTAAAAATAAAGAAATCCTTGTAAAAATGACATATATATGATCCATGTATGTTTTAACAATTTTATATAAGAAAATAAAAATATCATATGGACGTATATGTTTTTTCTTAATCCATATATAGTCATATACGTCTATATGTGGTTGATATATGATAATAGTTATTTTTAATATAAGGAAATTATTGAAACCATACATGGCTAGAATATTATAGTAACTATTGCTATATATATGGCCATACATTAATTAAAAACAAACGTATATGTCTATATATGAATTTTTTTATTTTCTAATATGGAATTGTTAACATATAACCATATATGTTTCACTTTTACTAGGGAATTATTTTAAGATTCAATTAAATACGAATAATACGTATTTAAGTCATTGTTGGCTATGATTCTTTTCTGATATTATTAATGAAAAAAAATGACCTCCATGTTAGATTGGAACTTGAGCCTCCAACCTGGCAGTTTCTTCTTTCTTCACTGCCCTATCAATCTTCAGATAATTGACGATTTTGATTCATTATATAACGATAAAACGTGAGATGATTGGGTCGTTACTGGGCCGACTATTTATTGATTTAGCCAATTGAAAATATTAATCGGCAATTCGAGTTGGTCCACGATTGGCCCGTTAGTTACGATTAGCAAAGCACTTTTTTTTTTCTATGTGGGTGCTATCGATGAAAGGGAAATAAGGTGCCTCGTCCGGATCCAGGGTTCTTTTCGTCTGACTTTGAATTGAGACGTTGTCGACAGATAAGAATGATAACGCGAGTCTTAATGGAGGCATGCTTTCAGATTTATCGATGAGGGTAAAATAAGGGGATTACGTTACTTTTTTACTGTCCCTCTCGAATTGCCAGTGTTTTAATGCTGATTTGAAATCTTGCATTAGATTGAGAAAAGTTTTATATACAAAGTTTTATACACAATAATCCAGCAAAATTTACTACGTGCTTACCCATTTATTAAATTACCATGTATACTTTTTTTTGGTCCCCTATTAATTTCAGTTTAGATATGAGGTATAAACTGAAATAATTTTTATATTTTTATACAAAATGAGTAGTAATGGTTGTTACTAAGACGTAAAGTACTTGATTGTTCGATGTCGCTTGAAAATTATTTCAATTGTTATTTGCAATTAACGTAACGTGCCTGTCTTTTAATTGCTTGGAAGCTATTGAAAGTTAATGTTGCCGAAAGTAACGCAATAAACAGTTTCGCAATCTCAAGAGAAAGAATTTTTGTTCGTGCCTTAACTCGGGAGTGGTTGCGTTCACAGTTATTTCGTTATTAAATTGCAAGACAAAGACGGGAAGGGTTATCCCTTTTATGGTAAAAAAGGATGACAGAGAAATGTGTAATCACTGTTCGATTATGATGGCTGTTATAAGCAATATAAATTTTCATTATTTATTCGTAATTTTATTCGATTAATTAACAAATTTTGTTAGGCTACATAAGTACTGAATATATTTTTGAACTTTTTTGTCACTCTGGGAGGTGTGGAGGGGGGAATTGAATGTCCGTTTTATGGTGTAATCTTCCTTTACTTTTTATTAAGTTACGAGGATTTTGAAATGCGAAACGACACTCTTTCTGTATTATTAACCGGGTCGAGGTTTCCCGAGTTCTCGCGAACGTGACGACGTTCACCTTGGTATACGATAGGGAAACTTCCTGCAAAACTCAAAACGTGCTCTGATAAGACAAGCCTCAAGAGACTCGCGGCCATCTCAACATTAAATTGATTGAATCTTAAAGTAAGATAGTCGAAGCGGAGCATTTATTTGTTTATTAGTTTCTTTTTTCATTAACAATCTCCCTTGAAAAATTTACATTATACTTTTGCTTCTTTGTTTCATATTATAATAAGATTTAAAATAAAGTAACGGGTAATTGTTAGAGCTTTTCTGAAATGTTATGATTTCAATCAAAAAATTTATTACATTTATTAATAATTTGAATAATACGTTATTATTTAATTGTTATATTCATATAAAGTTATATTCATCAAAAAAAAAAAAAAAATTGTTATTTGTTTCTTTATAAAAATAATAATAATCTCGTAATTTCAACATTCAATCAATTATATTCCATTCAATCTATTAATTTCTCGTTTTCGAAGAAAAATGATTTCAATTAGAATGAAACCCAGAAATCGTAAAATATTATTGAATTCCACTTATTCATATCTCAAAATTCAACGGGTATTTTCAGACATGCTTTATAAATTCGAATAATTTACTATCAATTCGCAATTTTTCTGCCGCATTTTTTCATATATATTGCATTAAACATTTGTGAAAAATTTTTCGTATTACTCGCGTTAAGAATTTCGGTGAATTTCAAATGAAATTTGGGCTATAAGTAAAAATCAGTTTAATAATTATTCGAAAAAGTCCTATCGGCAAGTAAATTGTACATTTATGTATTGTTTAATTAACGACAATTTAATATTTTACAATTGTCTATTGACGTTACATTATTTTAATGTAATAGGATGAATGTACATTAAATAAAATATTAAAAATAGAGTATATACATCAGATCTGATACATCGAAGGGATAAAGGTTAAGAAATTACACTCGAACCTCCATATTCGGTAAACTCTCTTATCGGGACAAATTGCCTCCGTTATCGGGAAAGGGAGCGGAAATTGTTTTTGGAGCATAAATGTAAACGCACAAAAATTATATCAAAAAGTACAAATAATGTTTGTTTTTATGTATTATTTATTATATATTATAAAAAGAGTTGTAACATGTTTAGTTGTCAAAGTTTAAACAATTGTTAACTACCTTTACGATTATCGTCCGGTCCCGGATTGTTCCGATAATAGAGGTCTAAGTGTAAGTTTATAATTAACATATTAATAAAGTTAAACGCAATTATTAAGTTAAGAAGTTGACTTTAGTAATTAAAATATAATAAGTCTGAATTGAAATTGCATATTATTAAATGACTTTAACAATTATGAATAAAGGTTGTCTTAGAAAATCCGGTATCATAATTAAAAAAATATACGGGAAGCTCGAGGCAAATTAATAAAATTTTTGATCCTCAATCTTCATCCTAATATTTATGAATCGAATAAACTTTTGGGGGGTTTATCCATGTGAGATTTTTGTCGAATAACTATTATTAGCAATCGGCTATTTTCAGGACTTGATCATTTGATAGCTTTAAAAATGCTAACTGAATGAATTCCAGATTCGTGAACACTTTTCTATCAAAAGAAAGTAAAACAAAAAAAAAAAAAGGAGAAGCATAATTGAAATGTTCGCCTGACGTCAGAAGATGTAACGATGGGATTTCCTAACACTTGCGAGAGTATTTGTCCATTCGCGAGAACTATTTCGGTATTCGTGCTGGTGTTCGGGTTAAACTTCTCGTTTCGTGAAAAAAAAATAACAAAAATAAGACAAAAATTAAGCCTAAAAACTTATTTGCGTTTGGAGAATAAATATTGGTTTGACCGGAGTAAATATTTTCGACCCAAATTGTGAATTTATTCGTTAAATATGTTGTAATTATGTTTCGAATTGGAAGAAAACGATTTTCATCGCAACTAAAAATCTTTTTTAAGATCTCATTTCTTTTTCAACTACAAATCGGCGCGTTCGCAGTTGAAATTAGGTTAAATGGCTAAAGAGGTTATAAAAACAAAAGGATTATGAAATTGGGTTATCAAACCGATGGAGAAGAAAAAACGATATAATTTCAAATCGCACGAATTTACAGCGGCGAACTTCTCTAATAAGTAAATTGTGATGGGGATAAAGCACATTTTTAAATTACTACATTAACCGTCTATTTTTCTCGTCTCAATTTCCGGAATCATCACTAAATTAAAAACACCTAAATCAAAGACATAAAATAGTATTTATATAGCTGTCATCTTAAAATAACTGTATCTAAACCATCTACTTCGTCTATTTTTTCTCTCGCGAACTGGAGATGCTCCTTTAGCATTAAAAAGTTTCATTGTAAATGTAGAAAAAGGAATAATTGTTTAATACACATCGAAATGCATAGGTAGAAATAAAGGCAATTTTATAAATATTTATATACTCATAAATGACTGTTTGCAGAAAAAGAATTTGCAAAAAATTAGATGTATTACACTGAGAAAAATAAAATAATAAGAGTTACTATACTTTCTGGCATTCTGAGACTCTATGCTCCAATGTTAAAAACTTTGCCAGACAGTCTGGTAAACGGTATCACTTTTTCAAGTACTAATTATCAGAACTGTAGTACTTCTTGTCACAATGTCGAGCATTATTTTATACAGGAACACATAGAGTCCAAGATTACTATATTATTTTTCTCAGTGTACTTTTTGTTAATTAAATGCAAAATTATATATTAATTAATGTTAAAATAAAATAACAAATAAATCAGTTAATATATCCACTTTTCGAACAAAAAGTAGCTTATTCATTAAGTTTAAATTTGATAAGAACCAAATTAAACTCGGTACCACTCATATCTTTATCAAATTCTCATAACTATGACCGCCTATTTGGGTCACCAGACCAACACTGAATCACCAAAATCACGAAAATCCTTCAATATCTAGTCTCCAACCGCGCCCAAAAAGACTTCCTCGAAGTACGACCAAAATGTTCCACTTGTTCCCAAGACCGATCCTCCTCTCGAGTCCCTCATCAATCAACCTGCGAAGAAGAAGCCCATTATCATCCCGGAAGACGCGACTGAAAAAGCCGAGCGGTATGCGGTCAAGAGATGATCCGTCGCGTCCGTTAGTCGTTTCCCGGAGACTCTTGTCGGCGCTTCTCGTCTCGAACGAGCGAGGGCAGAGGGAAACGTGGAGAGAAGGAACGGCGAACTCCTCGCGAGGAAGGGGCAAACCGCGACGAAGAGGAGCAGACGATGAGAAATGCCGCGGAAAAGTGTGAGGAAGAGGGAAAGCTCGCATCGAGGGAGAGACGCTTTTAGACGCGAAGCGTCCACGACGTCGTGGTCGCCCCGCGCCAGTAGTTACGTACCTTGGGCAGCCTCCACCTTGCCGGCTCGCGGCTCGTTGAATGATTCTCGTCTGACGAAGGGAGCCAGATTCGAGCGCGAAAATCCGAGCCCCAATGATGGCCAAAACCTGAAATTATCGCTCGAAAGCTAGCCTGGGGGTCTGCAAAGATGAGACAGCGTTGACTGGTCGACGGTGGAGGCGTTCGCGTGAGTGCTGTTGGTGATTGAAGTGTGCTTCGGTGGTGCGGTTCGTTGGGATGGGTAGATGATTGGTGCACGTGAGACAAAGTGGTGCGCGTTTCGAGAAAGGATAGGGACGCTGCAGCGATGTCGGAGCGTCCCGGTGGCAGGAGGCGCTCCCGTCGCAACAGCGCCGATGGTTCGGGCACACCGTTGGGCCCGAAGGAACGCCGGTCCAAGAGGCCCGGCAAACCCCTCAAGGAGCGCTGGCTGCTGACCCGTAAAACATGGAGATACATGTCCGATGCCGGAAGGAGGTTGATTCCGGAAGGCGCGCACAACAGGACAGAGGACATACCCAAAATCGAGCAGTACTTTCAGGAGGTGTGCCAGAAGGAACCGAAATTCTTGCTCTGGAGGAAGGCCTCGTATCCCGGGAGCTTGGCTTTCAGGACGCATCGAAGGAGAAGACTAATCAAGGGTGGCAGCTGCAGGACGAAAGCAAGTTCGGCGGACGAAGCTGACGATTCCAGGGGTTCCGGGTCTAGTCTGGTAGTGCAACCGCTTCCAGGTGGGAAGTTCGACTTGGCCAGGATTAAAAGGGAATGGCTTTTGTCGTCGGATAGCGGTAGTACTCCAGCTTCGCCAGTTGCGCAGAGAAGAAGTTTGAAAGACGAACAGACAGAAAGCAAAGTTCTGGCGGATATGCTGCAGAAGTATCTCAACATGCAGGGAGAATCCTCGGAAGATCCTCTTAAAACTGCTAGATCCGTTAGCATCGATCCCAATAACAAAGACCCTTTCAATTACCAGAGCTTAATCTCCAAGCTTCAAGAACACTTGGACCAAATAATGTCACAGAGTAGAAAAGAGGACACTCCCGATGACAGTCGTTTTTATACTACTACCAAAACTAGCGTTCCTTACCAAAGTGACTATGTGCACAAGTCTCTCTTGGAAACTCTCGGCAGATACTACAACAAGTCATCCAATCGAGACCACGTTATATCCGATATACTGACAGACAGGAAACTTCTGGAAAAGTTATACTTCGATCTTCGCTGTACCAGAGGTTTCCGAGGCCCCAGGGCTACAGGTGCCTATACCTCGCCTTCCAACAAGTGGTGGACTCATTCCAGAACCAGGCTCTCTGGAAAGGATGGCGTTGAAGATTGGCTGCAAAATCGCAGGGAGTTCGTATCCCCTCCGCCGCTTATTGCTGTCCAAGAACCCAGCACAGATAGGGGTCCGGTTGACGAAGGTATTCAAACTGACGTGGTTCCCAAGTCAATCTTAGTGTCCCTTCTGGCTGAGAAGGAGAAGGAAAGAGAGAAGGAAAAGGAAGAGCTTTCCAAAGAAGTCCACAAAGGTGCCGGTGGTAGGAGGAGAAGCAGCGTTGATAACGACGACATATCGCCGTCCGTCAGTGACACCATCAAGCGATACCTAAGGATGGCTAGAAAAAAATCGATTGATTCCGATAAAATTGATAGGTTCAAAAGGGTGAATTACGACAGGAACCTTAGAAATATCAAAGCGAAGGGCGAAATAACGAAGCCTGGCGATGACGACGGGAACAATAAGGGTTGCCAGACTGAGGATAATTGGTTTTTGAATTATCGAGAGATGATGAGCTTGGAGCCAGGCGAGGCTCTTTCGGACGCGGAGACCACCACCTCACCGGCGAGCAGGAATGCTAGTTCCAGGAGCAGCATTGATGCGGGACTTGGCTCGGAGGAGACTCCGTCCACTCCAAAACATCATCAGTCCTTCCTTTCCCATCTCCTTCACGGTTCCAACGCGCACAAGGATAAGCCACACTCGGCGCCAGGTTCGCCGGCACTTAATTCCTTGTCCAATTCCACAGGTGGCGCCGTCATGCAGAAGAGCAAGTCTTCCAGCAGTGTGGTGCATCACGGCAGTAAACTCGTGGCCAAAAAAATATGGAAATCCCGGAGCAAGAGTTCCTCCAGGGCGATCAATCAACCATCCGCCTGGACCCCCCAGGTAAGATCAGGACTTTTTATGAATGACGCGAGATTAATTGCGGACTTTAAGTATTTTATGAAATGCAATACTTTATCAAATATTAACTTGTAGGATAATTTAGCATTTAGAAGAAAGTTTATTAAATGGTAACTTAAAAATTTTGTATTGCCAACAGTGTCATAATGTTGTTATTTTTTGGTTAGTAACCGCGTCAATTTGTTTCGGTCGATGTTTATTATAACGTGCGTGTTTATGTTTACAAATTGTGTATTTATACGTTTCTTTTTAGATAGAACTTTTTCAATACTGCAACGGTTGTCTCAGATAATTCGATCCTCTTGCAATGTAGACTGAAATGTTAATTTTCTCATGATAATAATAAGAACAACATGATAACACTGTAACACACATATATATAGATAATGATACCATAATATATCAGATAAATTTGTTAATTAAAAACATTGTACTTCTTTCTTATAAAACAATGTTCTTTTCAACATTTTTCTGAGTTCAATTGGATAGATATTATTACAAAGTAAAGAATTACGAATAGTGGCGTAACTAGTGATGTAAAAATTACAAAGAATTACAGAAATAATCGGACCATTAATCTCGTCGGTGTTAAAATGTGGTGTAGTCATTCACAGATGATCGCGAAACAGGCGTTTTTCCGCACCTTAATATGACTGGGTTGTTTTATATTTAGGATTAAGGAGAAGTGCGCTTTCACTTGCTCTTATTACTGTGAAACTTATTTCTTCTCTTCGCCATAAACATAAACTTTGAATCGAAAACAATTTTACATTTATATATAAATGTCTTTCCAATAACTGCAAATTTTTAAGTGCAATAAAATAACGTTAACGATTACAACAATTTACACTTTTATATGAGTCTATTCAAAGTACTCTTTTGACAATTATTCTCCATATTACATGAACACCGAGAAAAATAAATAGCATATTTAGCAATAAATTCTGGAATACTGAACCTATACGTTCTTTGTATGTGTATAACTTATAATTTTTGGGAATGTTTTCTATACACATTGTATAGTATTCTATGTTTATAGAACTGTATGCATTACATATATTTAGTTTTTCCATAAATTATTACAGTTACACCTACAGAGTACATATAGGTTCAATACCCCAGAATTTATTAATAAATATACTATTTCATTTCTCTCAGTGAATAAATAAAAAAGAAGAGCTGCTTAATTTTTGTGACAAATATAATTAAGATTGTATTAATGATTGCAACTAAAAATTAGGTAACTAAAACTATAATTTTATAGTTATCATTTAAATTATACGGACTCAAACATTTCGAACGCCATTGTTCATTTTCTTTTTCAACAACAATCGTTCAGAATTTTTTCCACAGAATTTCTTTCATTAACTCAAGGAAGTTTGCAAAACTCATTACGCGTTTATTTTCTATTGAATTTTTCTTGTATAATGCGGGAGTTCCGAGTTTTATGCCAAACAAAAGACAACTGTCGTTTCTTTAATTTCCTTTATTAACATTTGTATGCAAGTCAGCTTTTTTAAATTGATTATTTTCGAGTGAACTCATTTGTCCATGTTCATTTATCAACTACGAATGGTGTCCGTAAATAAAAAGTTTTTTTTCATTTTCCTCTGACTTGAAAAGTTGTTCAATTAAAGACATATAGGGAAACGTGAAATACTGAAATTGTCGAAATTAAACAATTTTCATCTCTTTGCTCGAGAGAAAATAAATAAAAATGAATATTAAGGTTTCAATATTTGGAAATAATAAACAATATTCCAAAAGAAAAAAAGATTAAAATTAAACGATATCATTAGTTTACATTTGACTTTAAAAAAAAAGTTACATTTCCCACTAAAACTTGACTTCTGATACAATTAAGTAATTACGTTAACTGACGCGTTGTTTTCGTCGATTTGGTTCTTTGTCAAGGAAAAATTTGCAACAAATGGAAAGGAACAAGGAAATTTATAGTAAAAAAAGAGGCGACCTTGTCGCCGAGATGAATTTGTCGGGGTAAGAAGCGTGATAACCAATTTAGGGCCTCGAAATTTTGCCGGTGCCGCCAAAAATAGTCACTTGGCCCTGCATATATACACGTTTCACCCAACTGTTTCCTTTACTCTCAATCTCTCGTAAAACTTGCACGACGTATCGGCTAAATGAATTCGTCGGGAGCCAATAAAATGAATAAGGATCAACTTTTCGCCTCATTCGCAACAAAATATGAGCCACGCGCTACGCCAATTTAATCAAACGGGGATACGAAAAAAAAAAATAACTCGGACAGACGTCTCCTTAAATGATAAAAAATATTGCCGATAATCATTGGTCACGAAGTCGAGCGATAACATTAACAGGTTATTTTTAGTTAATGATAATATATTTTGTTTTTTTTTTTGATATGCAAAATATTGATATATATCTACATACATTTAATTTATATTTCGGGGACGTGCCCTCAATTTCACCCACAAGTTACACTCCTGAAATTTATATTATATTATAATTTTATTAAATTTCTTTTAACCCAGTATATTTCTTAACCGGAAATTAAGCGGTTTTAAAGTGTTAGCTTTAGCTCGGAGGGGGATTACTGACTTAATAATATTTATTCCCAAACTTTTATGATATTTACCATGAAAACAAAATATATTGGTAGCCTAAAGGGCGGTGTTCTTATTTTTTCAGATAGCTGACAATGTTATGTTTCTTATATCTTATTAATTTGATTAAATTAAAGAGGCCATTCAGTAATTGCAATAAAAGTATTTGATTGACAACTTATTCAAAATTTATTATTATTAAAAGAAAACTTCAACTAATTTTAATTTATTAAATCATTTTGAATATTATAAATTTACCCATTTTATAAAATTTATTCGTTCTTAAAATTTATTTCATTGAATCAATATATGTATATGCCGCGAACTCAGTTTGATTACCGAGAAATTTTCCGACCTTATGGAAAACTAACGTTCACTCGACAAAGTCGCGGCAAAAATATTCCACGAACTTTTCCATAAGCGCTTTATTGTGGGAAGTTATAAGAAAAGCACACAAACAGTTGCCCACTGTTCGTAGAAATTTGTGAATGGTTAAAAAATATGTTCCAAAAATAAAAGCCTCTATCAACATAAATGCTTCAATTTTGTAAAGTACTTAAATATTTATACATGTATGTATACGTGATAACGTATGTATGCCGGTACTGACTGCGCCAAGAAGCTCGACGAAAAGTTCATCGAGAGAAAATCATGATGTTCGAATAATTGACATTACTATCGACAAATGTACACAAACCGATCGAGAGGTCTTTCAAGTTTGCGTACAATTTTGCATTAACATCAATCTAATTAATAAGCCTCGCTTTATTTTAAATAATAATACACATTGCGTCACAATAAAATTCTAAAACAAATAAAATGTAAAAGATTTAAATGTTGAATAATGTTCGTCGAACAATCTGATGATATTTGCCGCGCCACTAGTGATGACTGCGCCACCCTACAAGGGTAATAGACGATATCTATCCAAACAAGAGTATTCTATATAATGTGAATTGCAAAATTGCGGTGATCTATTCGTGATGGAATTGCAAGAATTAAGACGAGCGATAAATCGGAAAAAATCATCAATTGATACGTCTTAAAATAAGACACCTGTTATAGCATTTAGGTGACACGTGGTCGAAGCATGTAACGTAACTACTTAAGTGGCCGATAGCTACTTCGTTGCCGCCACTACTACCGCTCCAAATTGCACGTGCTTGTGAGCTATTTTCGCGTTTGTATCGTTGCAATATGACCGGGGTATTTAAGGCCGCGTCTTGTATTCTGATGACGCGTTCTCACGAATCTTAGGGAATCGATGTGCCGCGAAAAAGAAGAAGAAAAAAACCTCACGTGACATTGCTTGCCCGCGCGGAGTCCACGTTTACTCCGGGTACTTTTATACTATTTTTACGTGGCTCTCTTTTGTAACGTTTCCCGCGAAACAATACAAATCGCTTTTGAATCTCGGCATCGAATTAATGCGCGTTTCCTTTTACAATTCCGCGTTTCAAATCGCTCTCAGAAAGTTGTTCTTTCACCCGAAAAAATTAATAATAATATTTATTATTTGTACAAATATAATAATAAATAATATTAATGTTATTATTGGTGATGTGAATGACAATGATTGTAATGTTAATAATAATAATAATAAAATAGGAGATAAATTGTTAAGATGTAATTTAATATTAAAAAGTAGAATAGAATAGTAATCCTGGTATATTAGTATTTAATAACGTGAATTTTATTTAATACTTATCATTATTATTATTTCTTACAATTAATTCTCTTGCAAAATAAGCTATAAATTTATTTTTTTTTCTCCATAAATTACATGTATATAAATTTCGTAAATATAAACTGTCAAAAATACTTTACAAATAATTTAAATAAAATCTTTTGTTGCATTTTCAGTGAACTCTGACATCAACGAAGGTTTCTTAAACTTTAATTATTAACCTTTTAACGGAATTCAACATAACATTAAGCTGAACTAATTAATT
Organism: Leptoteleia sp. ZL-2020; assembly: GCA_022817305.1. NCBI lineage: Eukaryota > Metazoa > Arthropoda > Insecta > Hymenoptera > Scelionidae > Leptoteleia > Leptoteleia sp. ZL-2020. The sequence continues at coordinate 17,982 of JABFPN010002931.1, forward strand.
TTTAAAATAACCGCCCAACAGTTATCCGTTGGATGTGCGATTAATATTACTTGGCGCGTCGAATTTTGCACGAAAAATCGTTGAATGAAAATTGCGCTTTAAAGCCAGCGGGAAAATATATGTTGAAAGTGCGTGTCAAACAGTGTCATTACAATACAGGACGGTAATTTATTTATTTTTTTTTCTTTCAATTTCACGTAAAGTCGGGCTAATCTACGGACGTGGAGCTTAATCAAAATCATTTGTAACGGGCTTTCGCGTGGCCTTCGCTACAAAGAGCATGTTCAGGCTGACTTTTATCCTATAAGAAAGAAACAACAATGGAGATGACGTCAAAAGACCCGCTCGTTATTGTGTTTTATTATATATTTATTTTTTTTTTTATTTCGCAACGTCCGCGTTTTTTTTATGATCACCTCTTAGTTTACGCCGTGTGTCAGTTAATGCAATGAAAATAAATGATGGACATCTATATTATCTAAGTTAATTTAATTCCGTCCATATTGCCAATTCAACGTATGCTATATACGAAGCTAAGGGATTTCTTCGTAAATAATCGTCATGGTACACCATTCACTCGTTTCGCTTGGTATAATTTGAATGGAACAATGTTTTACTCGATAAATTTAATTGACCTTTTCGACTAAAACAAAGTGTCCGTTTATATTAGCATAGAAATTTGATATCGATTATAATTTTGAGAGTTAATATTGACAATTAATTTTTAAATTCATTTTTCTCGGTATAAATTGAAGGAATAAAACAGTGGGAAATTTTCGAAATTTGCTGTTTTGACGAACGAATTTTCATTGATATTTTTGAACGCGGCGAACGAAAGTAAGATTAAGAATAAGCAAAGCGACCTGGCTCCCCTTTGATTTTTCGGATTAAAGGGTTTCGGTATTAAGAGCGTGAGGTTTTGGTCGAGGTCAGCAATGACGTTGGCAGCGCCGACACTAAAAGTAGAAATGTTGCCGAATCGCGATAGGACAAGCTCCAGCCGTGGTATCAGAAGCCGAGGAGTCGGTGTTTAATTTTTTTTACGCAAATGTAACGATGAGCGGAATCGTTATTTTCGTATCCACAAAGATTTCGAGCGCCAAAGCACAACGCCCGAAACGATAGGTCGGACGATACTTTGAATAATTCACTCGGGCATATCAGATCATAAAAACTGAATCTTTACGATTTTCGCTTGATAAACATCAAACATTCGGGCTTTTATGACGGCTTTTTATATTGGCCAATATTGCGCGCGGAGAACTGGATAATATCTTAGTTAGGGATGTTGCAGTTTTCGGCTGAGGCCTCAATTGGAGGCGTTCGAATTTTACGTAATCGTTTATTATCCAGGATCGGATGTCAGTCTGATACGGTTTTAATTTATGGTTAATTCAAAGTTAATGCGAAAAACGAATTTCTATAAGAAAAGGTATATAATTTGAATAAGGATTCATTTCTACATTAAGAAAAAAAGTAATAGTAACATTTGAAACATTTTATATAAATTTATGGGTATGTTCGAAAAAATTGTAATAGTATACTATTGTTTACAACAAAAGTATATACTTTTCCAACGTACCTTCAAATTGGTATAAAAACTAGGAATTTATTATGTCTTTTTTCTCAGTGTAATCATGTTTTATTTGTGAATTATTATCACTTGGGTAAAATGAAATTGGATGGAATGAAAGCATTTTTTTTCCAAGTAGTATATTTGAAGGAAATTTATTTTCTTTAGTTGGTAATAATTACTAATTTACTAACTTTTAATTTAATAATATTACCATTGTTATATATTTTATAATGTTAATGAAAATAATTTTAAATTCTATCAATTATAACATAAGTTTATACTAGCTGCCCCGACAGACTTCGTTCTGTCAAAAGTTATTAGTCAAAAATAAGTTTTCTATTTCGTACACTGCAAAACTTTAGTAATAATGTGATTAAAATATTTTATTAATTGATAGCTATTTTAA
>JABFPN010002932.1:0-19958 GCA_022817305.1 Leptoteleia sp. ZL-2020
TACACGGAAAAAACTGATGAATGAAAAATTACAACGTTTCCTATCATTCTTGTCACGTTAAAGGCACGTTGTAAAAGTTGGTTATTCACGTTGCACTTGTTTAATATCACTTACATGTTGTACATTATACATACGTAATCATAGAATTTGAATTGCAAGGTAATGAAATTTTGTATTTTGTCATAGTTAATTTTACAACGTGACATTTTTAAATTTTATAAGTGTAATACCGTTACAAAAATAATTATAAATAAATTTCCCTCAATTTTTTTTTTCTATACTTACCTGATCTGATAGATAAACACACATGTATTTTGTACGTATATCTACGTAAATTCTATTTGAATACATTGCCTAACCATTTTGACATTACCTAAACATACGCATTGTAACTCATATTGGAAATTCAGACGCATACACATAATCACAGACGCACACACATAATCGTAGACGCATTATAAAAGTCGCACATAATGAATTAGCAACTATGTTCTTTATATATCAAATGCATTATAAGAATAGTTATTGCGAGAAATCAGCAGCCACCTACTGTTAATTTTATTAACTACATTTAAATTCGTACAAAAAGAACTTTTAGGTGTAACATTATTATGAAAGAAAGAAAAATTAAAAAAATTATTTAAGTAATTTTACATTATATTTTACTATATTTCATTAAGAAATTAGTATTAAAATGTTCATGAAATATAAAATTGTAAATGGAAATGTGTTTTATCGTATAAAGTATTGAATAAAATGCTATTAACAATTATATTATAAACACAACAAATCAATAAAAAATTCGCTGCGACCAATATGACTGTTAGCGGTAAACACGCGCTCACTTGTTTTTCGCGGGTATTGATATTAAGAACGTCAAAAAGTACAACGTACGTTGTACTTAAACATTAATTCTTATTAATTTATGATTTCAACGTTATATATTTTGCTTAAAATACTTGAACTTATTAATAATTTTTGTAAATTGATGGAAAACGTTGTAATTTTAGAAAAATTATACTTATTTTTTTCGTTTTAAGTTGTATAATTTTCAAGTATTTGTGTACTTATTTCAAAAAAGTCGTTATGGTGACATATTTGATAGTAAACGTTGTACTTTTTCATACTATTTTTCTTTCCGTGTAAATTAATAAAATAAAAACGTATCGTGTAACGTCATATCCGCACTAAACACATCTATTATTTTAGCGCGCGTGTAATTGATATTTATCATTGTCGATTATAGATAAACGGGACCGTTGCAAGTAGTGTGCAAGAACGCACGATTGTCTGACGAACGTAATTGCTTCTTTCTTTTAGCAAAGATAGTTGAGGCCAATGTTGCACGTACCGACCGATTGATAGTACAATTTCACACGTCTGTTTTTCATCGCATTTGGAACATGTTTATTTTCATGCGGCCAAATTCCGCTGCAAATATGAATTTATATTTTTTCACAAAATTACCAGTCGGACGGTAAAAAATGAATAAATTGCGAAAAATACATAAATATATTAAACGTTAAATATTGTGGAATTATTGGTAACATTATTATTGCAAGACGTATTATTTGCAGGGTTTATAACTTTCGGTACAAGTAGGTGGTAAATACGCAATTTGAAAAACGTCGTGTATTCACAAGAATCCCTTGTGGAATTTCGAATGTCCGTACGTTATGTGCACAGAGGTCCACAAAATTGACAGTAAATATCTAGCATAAATCCATTTCAATATTTCATACATTTTTCTTTGCAGATGTAACGCATATCTTATATTATTCGGCGTATCCTATATTACGAAATATAGAAGGTAAAGCGCGTTTAAAACGTAAACAAAATTTTTTTTTTTTTTTTTATTTGATTCATTCGAATAAACATTTTACCAGACGTTGGTAAAATAATTTTGTTTTATTAACGCGAAAAATTGTGTTCTTATTTTTATGCTTTCAACATTTTTCTTACATTGAAATCAATTGTTATCATATATCAACCATGTATGGTCTTGTATGGCCATATATCCCTAGTAAAAATAAAACATATATGGTCCATATATGTTTTAATAATTTCATGTAAGAAAAGAAATAATTCATATACGGACATATATGTTTTTCTTAATCCATATGGATATACATGGTTGATATATGGCAATAATTGATATAATATTCTAGCTATATATGCATTTAATAATTTTCTTATATGGAAATCAATTATTATTATAGCTGCTGTACCTTCCTCCCATTAAAAAATGTCTTGATGTAAATTTTTCTGCAATATTTGATAATATTCTTTAAATATATTTTCCATTCCCAAATGGGTATCTAAACGGTGTTTAAACGTTTGAAAAAGGAAAAGAAAAATGATAATGAACTTTACCTTCTGAGATACCAATATTTGTATTCACTTCTAATGTATTGATATAGAAGTACTGCTCACCTGAAACAAAAAAACAATGATTGATTATAGTTTTTGATCAATGATGAAACATATATTAAATTATTATTAATTAAAACTAAAAGTTAAGACTCAGATTTATTTTTTTATCACACTAACGTTAGTTCAGTTAGTTTGGTTAATTTCGTTAGTTTCGTTAGTTTAATATGTATTTTTTTTTCATACGAACAATTCTTCCCACTCCCATATAATTATATCTTATATATGTAGATTATATGTACGATTTCTGTTATATACCCTAAATCATATATATGCTTCACAAGCTAGAAGTACACTCCCCGCGTGTCACATATACATGCCACGCATGTATGAAATATATGCTGCACATTTGGATCAAATGTCCACGATTTCCCAAGGTCAATATGTTAACTTCAATAAAACAATATTAACATCTTATAAAGCTTGCATCAAATTAACATTTATACTTATAACATTACTTTAAAATTCTTTTCAAAAGTAAAACTCGTGAAACATTGTAATGAAAAAATAAAAAAAAGTTCGGCATATTCAGATTTAATGCACACCAAAGGAATAAATTTGTTGAGATCTTAAAATTTGAAGGAGATAGACTTTGTAACTCATGCCGTTACACTCCGCTCAGATTAATGGCTTCATTGCAAGCCACTAGAATATACCATGGAATTATCTAGCATTTGCGCTTTAAAGTACTAGAAAGTGCCTTGTAAGTTTGGCTAGGTAGTAATAGTGTGTATAAAGTCGTATGTAACTTGCTAATTATTTTTTATCGTCACTTAAGAATGAATGAATAATTTTTATTATCAACCTTTTAACGTATTATTCTGTTTGGTGGATAGAACATTAAAGAGGATAAAAGACAATTTGTAAAATATTGTAACCCAATGCTATAATGATATAAAAGTATTTTCGTTGTGATAAGAGACACGAAAATTAATGTTCCTTCGTACTCTCAAATTTTCTTAATAAATTAACTTATATATACAATATTAATTTGAAGTAATTATTTGATAATAATTAATTTATCCATTAGATAGATATTTCTATTAGATCAATAATTTGTATTATTTCAGTTTTAATTGAAAAATCATGTCGTATTTCAAATAAATTATTTATAATAACGAAAGCTAGAAAGAGGTATTAATTTTGTATATATATTTTTTAAATATTCGTGCTTAAATTAAAGTTTTCAGAGATATAATCGATATAGGGTAAATACATTATTTACAGATAATAAAATATACGTTTCGCAGATGAATTGAAAATATCCGAGCTAAATATTTTACAAAAGTGTGTATATTTAACGTTTAAGTTTACGACGGTCCTGAATTATGTACTTCGAAGAGTTAAATTAGTGAATTCCATTTAATATAATTCAACCCTTTCAATTCGAAACATTCATATATGAATTAAGAACAAAAATAGTCCATTTACTATGTTTCATTTTTATTATAAATAAATATGTAGACCATATATGTTTGATTTTTACTCGTTATATATGGGACATATATGTTTCATTTAATAAGATATACATCTGAATAACTGATATACAATAATATAATAAAATCCAAATGCGTCCAATTTATATTTTATAATAATCGAATTCTTATATAATTTATTTTAATTAATTATAGCTGCAATGTATTATTAATCATGTTTTCAAAGTAAAATTAATATTACAGGATATTATTCATATTAAAGGATATAAATATGCAATGCTCTAAATATTAAATTGTAAATGTTTAATCAGCAATAAACAATACTTTCATTGTCCCATATCATCTTATTAATGAAAAATTTGCCATAAAACACACGCGCAAGCAAATAACATAATACAAAAGAAATTAAAATAATGAAACAACGAGAATGAACATTCGAGGAAGAAAAATATTAATTAATTGAATGTAACAAAAAACTCAGTTTTCTTAGTCTCCTTTGCTGTGGTTGCTGTCAATGAAGAGATCAATGGAGATACAAAGATGAATTGATTTCCCTTTAGTCGAGACTATAAATTAAAATAAAGACCTGGCAAACGCAAAGAAATGCGCATCAAAAGAATACGAACTTATTAATATCATTATTTGTTTTCCTTCCGTCTGAAATTACCGAGGAAAATGTTTCACATAAAAGTCTGCCCGATCAGTTAATGAGCTTCCTTTATTAGTACCAAAGTAAAAATGAAACCGAGCCCTTTCATGGCATTGGCATGGCCTGACCACTGATTACAGTTAACCCAGTTGGGTCCATACCTGGACCAGGCCAAATAACCCGATCGGGCAATAATTAGGAATCTATACTAGGCAATAGTTAGGTATTGATATGGCCCCAGTCGGGATGCCATGTTACAAATAAACACCAATGGTATCCATGCCAGGGCCCCGCCTAAATTTTTGCTAGAATGTTGATCTTATCTGGGTGCCTGGTCGGGCCCCGATCATGAATCTTGGATGCCCATTTCAGCCCGGTTTTAATTTTAACTAGGGTAAGCACGAAAACGGTAAGTTTGCGTATGAAGAAATTGCTGGGAAATTGGGGTACGAATCTTGGAAGTTATATTACTTGCGTATAAATGCTCGGCGGAAATGCATTACATGCAATTTTCTATTGTACTAATGAAAACGCAGCCCATGGAGCCATACTCGTTACGCGGTTGTATTGTATACGCACCTACAGCCTGCGAAGTAATGCATACCAGAGTTACGGCGGTTAATACAACCGGAGTCACATTACCCCGCAAATATAAGATAAAATCGTGCTCGGACATTCGGTTTAATTAACAATATACGAACGCGCACATTCTATACATTCAATTACTTTTTGTTGTTTTTTTTTTCTTCTACGCATGAATTGTAATTCATTCAATCTTGCTTTCAGTGGCGGGAATGGAAGCAATTTTTTGATAAAAAAATTTGATAAAAGATCGCAGTGCGCGCGTTGTGGGCGGTGGGCAATTGTTCTCGCAACAAAATATAAACTGATCACCATGAATCGTCGTTCCGATTTGTCTATATAAGTTAAATTTAAATGATAGGGATATGTACGTATGTTACCTAGCAAAAATGAAACACATATGGACATATATGTTCTTTCTTAATACACATATGGACATATATGATTTTTGTTGAGTCGTATATGGCCATATATATGGACATATATGATTCTTTTTAATTCATATATGGTCATATATGGACATATATGTTTTTTCATAATTCATACATAGCCATATAAGGCCATATATGGTAAAATTTTGTTTCAAGATGAGGAAATTATTTAAAACCATATACAGCTAGAATATTATACCAATTATTGCCACATATCGACCATACATATCCATATATGGCCATGTGTTCTTCTGCAGCACAGTGATTCATCATTTTTTAGTTTTGTTTTTCTGCTTTCTTTTTCTTTTTTTTCCTACGTGGAAGTAAATTTGAATTAAAACAAGTAAAATCACTTTAAACCAACTCAGTTATAGTTTAATTATTTTTCCTACTTCTCAGCTCGATGTCAACTCTGCCTTTTCATAATTTACCTCCCAGTTTAATTCTATCGCCATTTCATCTTATTCTGGGGGCGTTTAAATTTCAGCAGGAACACGACTCCGACCTAGACTGGTCTAGTCTTTATTTCAGTCCGGTGTCAACGGTAATTATTGCGGTCATAATAGGATTTTATTAAATCAACACTGCATATTAAATCGTCTATTATTATTTAATTTCGTGTATTTTACTCGAATCCTTTTTTCTTTTACTTTTGGGGTAAAGCTTTCTCCGAAGCTGTAAATTGTACCGAGAGAAAAATCTTTTAGCCAAACGGAAAGAAATGTTTCGTAGCTTCTAGTATATGTATGTTTAAGCTAAATATATTTTATGTATGTAAACGTACTACAAGATTATGTTAAAAAAGAATATGATATATGTTATATGTATGATTTGCACAACATAAATATCCCATATATATGAACATATATATCACATTTACGTGACATAAATGTTATACCATGTAAAAATTAACATATATGGAGCATATGTGCGGTATATATGGAGCATACATACGACATACATAGGGCATATATGTGGAATATAATTTTTTAACTAGTTTAGTAAGAATTTATTTTATCTGCAGAAAGACACATACTGAATCGAATGAAATAAATATTTTTACGTTAAATAAACTGCCCGGCTAAATATAGGGTCCGAACATAACCTCATTATGTCAACGAAAATTGCCCTAACTTTGGCGCATTAAGGATTAGATAATTTTCTACGGCTGACTCAGCGAAACGTGTATGTAATCCAATGAACTGGGCGGGTTAATTTTCACAAAATTCAGTTACATCGAGTTATTTAGCCACGATAATTATAATTTTTTTTCCTCGAGTCAAAAATGGCCACATGAGCGATGCCCTTATGCATTCGGTTTACCAACACAAATCCAACTTTAGCCTATCACATTTTTCTCGGCGCATTTTTATTGCCTCTTTTAAGAACTCATCTAAAACGAAAGTAATATTTTATTCGTATGTTGTATAACAGAAGTGATGGAAATATTATTTCTTTCCTCAAATGTATCCCCGTTTCAAATCCTTAACTTTCGTTCCGAAATGTATGCATCACGTGACGTCAGTCAATAGACACTGACAAGTTTATTTTAAACCACGAATAAGTGGAATAAAATATGTGCCTTCCGCGCACATGTCTCGCTGTTTTCTCGTTGTTCGATCGGGCACCGATAAACAATTACAGTAAAATTTGTATATGGTTAAAATTAGTTTCCACTATTATACGCGAAAAAGAAACGATGAAAATGTATGTAAAATGAATCGCAGATATAAATGAAGCTTTTTTAACAAGTTTCATTGCAAATGATGTTTGATTTAAAACTTATAAAAAATCGAAATTATTACTGAAAATTCACTGTCGAACTATTCCACTCCGAATCCCAAACGGTACATCTGAATTAACAATAATACAATAATATTGAAACCATTACCTAAATAACAAATGACCGCATCAACTTCGACGATAATAATAACATCATCAAATTGATAACACAAGAGTTATTTGATATTGAAATAGAAAATTGTATCGTGCCCGTTGCGCGAGATAAGACAAGTCGCCTTAATTTATAGGATAATGTAAATATTCCCCGCGACGCCTACATATTTTCCGTTTGTGTATTCATAAAGAAGAACTTAGCGCCGGGAAAGAAATATTTAATGCATGTCTCCCGCATTGTGATGCATTATGCATTTCAGATTATACACCGTAATTACATATTACTCTAATCCAATATCCGGGAGTTTTGACATTATTATACGCAACAATACACTTCAGATCAATAATGCTTCATTAATTGTTGCATTAATTCACTTTCCGAAATTACGAGCGCTTCCGAAAGTATTTTGCCATAAATTATTTCGCACAATAATTGGCCGGTTTGCGATCGCAAGAGGAATAACGCTGCGGATGGAGCGTTGTTTTGTTGGCAAATTAGCATCTCAAGGGGGTCAACATTCAAAGAATTAAATCCGGAAAGTGTCCCTTGGTAAACATTGAAATCGAGGGGAAATGTGGCCTAGATAAGGCCATCCAAATATGGGCCTGTACATGGATGTAACGCTAGGCACGTGTTATGGCCCAGATGTGGATACTAGATGAAATTCGGGAGATCATGTCAGGGCCTAGCGAGGTTTCCACAATATAATTGGATACTTATTCGTTGTTATTTCATGATGGGGGCCACATATGGATATATTATATGTAAAATTAACGTATAAATATCATAAAATATTATTTATAGACCGGTTTTAAATCGGGCCCTTCTCAGGCCTTGGCATGGCCTGACCACTGATTACAGTTCACCCGGTTGGGACCATATCTGGGCCAGGCCAAATAACCTGATCGGGCAATAATTAGGAATCTAACACCAGGTATTGTTAAGGCCCCAATCGGGATGCCACGTTACAAATAAACACCAATAATACCTATGCCAGGTTCCCAATAAATGTTTGATGGAATGCTGATCTTTTCCGGGGGCCTGGTCAGGCCCCGATCGGGAATCTTGGATGCCCGTCCGGGACCCTATTTTTACTAGGATATATATGATATCCACATGGAGGGGAAGTATATTTTTTCTCGTGTTTTTTTTTTTCGTGAGGACTAATGTGGCATGCCACGACTGAATTTCGCAATTTCGTCCCATTAGCGAGGAAATTGTGACAGCGAAACAAACGTTATAAACATTTGTGCGAAATTGCTTCGACGTCGTTTCTCAAAGCCCCTTTTGGAAAAAGAATAGTATAATTTACTCGCAAACACACTCGGGGCAGTGTATTGAATTCACATTTGACGCAACCCGCCCGCTCATTATCACAATAACTATTTGCTCTTGATTCAGTGGAGATGTAGTAATGAACGTTATTCAAGCACAAATGATGCGGACTAATTGGATCTTTTCCACGCGAAAAATCTGCCAGAAAATACCTCGTATATCCTTATGCGAAAGGTCTATTAAATTTACGGATAGGGCCAAACAAAAGGTAAGGCTGAAGTGGCCGGGGCATTATGCTACAAATGGATTCATTTTGCGAAAAAAAAAAAAAAAAATTTTTCCCCCGAATCTTCGCTTTTATCGCCAGCTTTCACCGCGGACTCGCCAAAGTAACTCATTTCGCGCGACTTCGAATACGAAAATGAATTTTCGGAAAAATAAGTTCCGCGAGCTTTTATAATTCATTTTATAAACTTTCCGGGCGCGAAACGCACGGCTCTCCGACCTTTCGGAATTTGCTTCTTATTTTTCGTGAGTTATTCTCTTTGAACAATACGCGATACAGGGCTCTTTATTTCTTTCTTTTTTCTTTTTTTCTTTCTCTGCCCCTCTTAAATTAACGCGCAAATAAATTAATTAATGTTAATACGCGAAATCTTAAACGATTATGAAGTTAGTTTCACGTGAATTACGGCACGAAACCGTTTCCCCGCGGAGAATAAAGATGACGGAGGAAAATTGCTTAACGAAAATCTCTCCCGAGATAAAGCGGTTATATTATGAATATGATTCTGCAAAATTACACTCGGCGCAGTAACATCTTGCGCAAAAACGCCATTTCGAATATTTTAAGAGCAACTAACAGGGGTTTTAGTGAAATTTTCTTTTGACGCATACAAGCTTGGCCGATATTTACTTTTAATATGGCAAGTCATTCTTGAAATATGTAATCCATTTTTTTCTACTTTTTTACAAAATTATTTATGTTTTATGAAATAATTAACAAACGAGAAAATTTTGTAAGAAATTATTAGGTAATTTTAATGAAAGGGTTTGTTAATTTTTGAAAGGACAAAATAAAATTGTTTAGAAATTTGATTTAGTTGGACAATAATGAATTAGAATTAGAATTCCTAGTAAAATGAAACATATATGGTTCAAATATGTATTGACAATTTCATATAAGAAAATAAAATATTCATATATGAACATATTTGTTTCATCTTAATTCATATATATCGAAAATGGAAGAAAAAAAACAAAAGAGTTAAATTTGCGCTAATTACTTCAAATTGTCAAACATTTGACACTCTTAAATTTACTCGCAGCAGAAATAATTAGTCGCAAAATGAAAGGCACCTAGCCGTTGCCGTCTGATATATATTTAACTAGTCCAAACTAGATTCATAGTATGAGAAATTTGGAAACAATTTTCCATTATGCCGGTTAATAATTTAGTTCAAAAATATGGCTACAGTTTGCATCATAATCGAATTCCAGAATATAACCGCGCGGAAATAAACAGTGCCGTAAGTGAATGGAAAAGGTCTGGTAAACTGTACGAGAAACGGGGTCTGGCTTTTCAGTACCGAACAAGTTTGGCTGGTATGTCTGAAACTAGTACGTACGGTGGGTCCTTTGATAAATATCGTTGTATCGTTATACTTGGGTTGCGTCACCAAAATCCGCAAAAAATAACCAAAAACGACATTTTAAATCCTAATTTTATTAGCAAAATATTGGGTACGACTAAATATCCTTTTGCACGGTTCATTCGGGATATCTATACGGTGGAATCATTCAACGTGTTCTCGTTTAGCTTCAATAACGGCCTCCGAATTTCGTCTGAAACGTTCGCATGCACGACGTAACGCGGCGGAGTCCATGTTGGCGAATGCTTTCTCAAATTTGCCTAAATTAACCGATGTTTACTTATATCAACTTCCCCGTTTAGTTCATTACTATTGAACAAATAATCAAAGACTTAAATCAAGCAAGTATCACTTGATTTAACGGTTTATTTGGTAACTTCTTTTAAATCAATTATTTTCCAACATAAAAGTAAAATCTGTGCGACAAAAAACATGGTTGTTTTCTTCGAAATTTCGCAAACTCCTAATATACATTGTAATAAGAATTTTATTTTACATACATATGACAGATTTTTTATGAAATATACAATTTGCATGAAATTCTCCTTTAATATCTTCATTATAGCGATGAACAATTAATATGAAATATTGAATTGTACAAATTAACTTTAGATTAACAAACTGTTAATGAAAAATGAAGTTAATTCGAAGTTAATTTAATTGCAAAATAAATCGATTGTACATGTTGATATGCGTGTAATTGTGTATAAAGGACATAAAAAAAAAACTAAATTATTATGTCGATAAATTGCTTGGAAGAGTAAGGTTTAATTGCATTAGTAATTGAAACGAATTCAGTAAAGTTACATATGGGATTCAGTGAACAAGAGATGAGGTAATTAATTCAACGGTTAATTAATTTTATTTATATATGGCAATAATTGATATAATATTCTAGCCATATATGATTTCAATAATCTCCTTATGTTCAAATCAATTATTACCATATATCAACCATATATAGCCGTATATGTCCATATGTGAGTTATGAAAAAACACATGTCTATATAGGTCTATATATGTCCATATATATCTCATTTTTAATAGGGATTCTTATGGCCATAAGTATAATTCATATTTTTTTATTTTTAATTAACATTGTTTTATCTGAAAATAGCAGATGTATTTGTGTATTTGTTCAATTCAATATTTTTTTATTAATTCAATTACATTTATGCAATATAATTAGGCTTATTTAAATAAACAATGCAATATAAATTATAGTTCGCTTAATTCTGCGCGCGGCACTATAAATAAAAGCTCAATATAAAGCGCCACTGTGTACGTAGTCTATAGGGACGACTAGTTTGAAAAATGACGATTATCGTTGGAAACGCTTCATCGAGCAGATTACTATCGAAACGCTATCAAGTTGAGAATTTAAACGATACAGATGACATTCATTACTCGCTTTTTATCAATACCACGTGTCGTATTGCATGGCGAAAGCCATATCATCAATATTATGAAATAATTTGACGTAAAAAACAAAGCCTCCTTGTAATTACTACAATCAGCATCTTAACAGAACCTAATAATTGATTGCACTTTTTAAGCAATTTTCACCCCAATTACATTTATTGATATTCATTAGTAAAAATGAAAAATATATGTTCCATATATGTTTTAAAGAGTTCTTATAAAAAATTCATATATAGATATATATGGATATACATGGTCGATATATGGTAACAATTGATATAATATTCCAGCCATAACTGAAATCAAATATTACCATATATCAACCATATATGGCCATATATGAATTTTTTATTTCCTTGTATGACATTGTTAAAACATATATAGACCATATATGTTTCATTTTTACTACGGAAGAATGTTTTTCAATTTTACAAATGTAAAATCTTTCTTATTGAATTCATAAGAGAAAAATCTGGTCGTTGAAAATATAATATTCCAAGACTTTTATTTTAAAAGTATAATATTAAAATCATAAAGTCCGTTTCAGCAACAACGTTTTTGCATAATGAAAATATTTACCTTTTCTTTTCTCGGGTAACTCTTAATTTCGAAGTAACAAAAGTTTCCGGTTGATTATTTTAATTACAAATCAATTAACGCGTTATTTCAATTTATGAAATGCAAAAAGTTGAATTCCACGCGAAATGTATATTTTTCATTTCAACGCAAATTCTGCGGATAAAAGTCGAACGTAATTTATCGGGAAAGTACTTTCTTTTTCCACCCCCACCCTGCCCCTTTATCAGTTACATCAAATAATTCGTCGTTTCTTTTATATCGCAATTAAGTTTCTCGTTAAACTTGATCGTTTCAATCATCGCCTTTGATTCTCCCCAATTGCCATCATTAAATCCTCAGTTCAATTCATTCTTATAAATGCATAACATAATCTCCGGCGGAGGAAATCGTAAAAGCGAAAAATGCAACCTTCTCTCGATATTGAGACAAGGGAAAGGATGTGAAATAGTTCAAGTTGAAATTGAATCGGGTTTGCCTTAAGTATGTTAGGGCCCCGTTCTGGTTGGAATATGGCGAAACCTAATAGAGGCGTTCACATCAGGACTGTACCAGAACCTTACCTGGGGATCTTAATTATTGATACTTGGATCAGGTCTTGAGCGGACCAGCCTGATCAGGGCCTAATAGTGGGTGTAACGCCGAGTTATAGTAGATATGGGTAGGAGAAGGCTTTAAACTAAAGACCTTGGTTTTAAAGCCAGAGATCGAAACCACTATCGTCAGATAAGTCCTGTTCATGGCCTCATCATGGCCTGATGAATATTCAAAAATATTTTATTTGCCCGATCATGACCAAATTAGTCCCAGACGTTACCCAGCCACATGTTGACCCTGATCTGGCTACCTTATGAAGGCCTGATCAACGAGTACTGTTACCTTATCCGGGCCATATTCTAGACCAATTGAAATTTCTACTTGGGAGAACGAAAGAGGAAGAATGTTCGCGCGCGATCGAGCTAAGAAAAACAAGAACGATTCAATGTAATATTAGATAGTATTTATTGGTTAACTCTCCATCTCGTGTCAAAGTTTCGGTATCGAAAAAGATAACGAGGATGAGAACGGATGCACAAAAGCGGCGCACGAAGAATGGGTAGAAAAACGTTCGGTAATGAAGATAGAACGTAAAGAATGGATTAAAGTGGAAATAGAAATATAGGGAGGGGGGAGGAACTGCGAGCAAAAAGTTGAAGAACGATACTGGGGGAATTGAAGTCAACTTCTTCGTAAGCTTCTTCTCAACGAAAAAGGGATTCACTTGCCGGAACTTTTATATCGGCATAATTCATTCGTCTCTAACATCAAAAGAATTTTCATAGCAAGAGATTCGGTCTTTAAAATGAAAATTAAACGTATTGTTAGAGGGAAATTCTCACGATACAATGTGATGGACTATTCGCGACTTTATTCCAGTAATAAGTATCTTTCTGCCTCGTACAGAAGTTTCATCTTAATGATTAAAAGATGTCTTCAAATATTTGAAGTAATGAAATTGAAACCACGCGGTGTAACAAGTAAGGCTCGTATAGTGTCGACTTTTTTTTCTTTTTTCTTTCTTTTTTTTGGAACTATTCACACAAATTAATGATTGCACCATTTTACGTGTCAAAATGGAATTAAAGGTAATATAAATCTGAAATTCGTGATGGCATGAATCTGAAAATATTATTTACAACAGAAATATTTACTTTTTGAATATAAATTTATATTCTATAAAAAGTAATTTATGCGATATACCAAGCTTTTCATAATTTATATTATATAATATCAATGCAATGCATTGCTTGAAATTTCTAAAATCAAATGGGTAATATACATTACCACAATGAAGTTGGAATTACCGTCACACTTTGTGTCAGATTTGCACATGCGCATTGTAGATTAACATCTAGATTGCTAAACTTGCTATCTACATAATGCCATTAATGTTACAGTCATTAGTAAACTAGATGGCGATACATAAATTGCTAGATACAGTAATCTAGGCCCCTAAGTGAATAAATCCAGTTTAACATTTTTAATGCACACAGTCTCCGACGAATTTCCATTGCGATGGAAATTAAATACATAATGCATAATTAAGAATTTAATTTCGTAAAAAGTACTTTCATTATCTCAAAAATAATTGCAATTATTTTGAGTTTTTTTTTATAAATTATAATCAGCGGTGGAAAAAATATTAATTTAGATCAAAAAAAAAAAAAAAACACTATTGGATCAACATTGCGAGGAGCAATTAAATTAAATGCAAACATTGCTGATAAAAAAAAGTGAAAATGATAATGTTTCGCTTTTATTTAACCCCTATATTCGCATTCAGTTATGTTTAACAACGTTATTCCAGTGTATTATATTTTCCCGCGTGAATGAAAATAAAATTATTCGTCAAAATTCAAATTAGAAAATAGGGCGTTTTGACATTTCACTGACAGCGCGAAATGATTTTTTAATCGAAACACAAAACTTCATAAAATTGATATCATATTAATATTAAGTTCAGTGGTGCGCGGATGAACTGAAGTTACTAAAATAATAGCTTACTTTGTTAATACACTGCAAAAAAGGAAATGTCATAAATTACTATTTTTTATACCAATTTGAGGATATCTCTGAAGAGTGAAAATTTTTACTATTAAAAATAGTAAAAATGATAATTATCAAAGCAATTTATAGTACTTCTCTACTAATATTTACTACACTACTTTTAAATTTTTACCATTATTTGCAGTAGAAATAATTACTTCACCAATATATCCTTATAATGATATAAAAAATAGTAATTTGTGATATATCTTTCTTCTCGGTGTAGTTTTTTAATAAATTAAAATTGCAAGGTAATTGGATTTCATTCTAAGCCCTGTTCCAATGTGTGCATCCCGAACATGCGCGCGTCTGCAAGCATATACGTATGCACGAAACATACATTATCTACAACAAATAAACATGACAAGTGTCTGACACGCATGTTTATGACATATCAACTGTAAATGTGGGCAATTCAAATCATCGCTTAATTAAATTTTTGATTAGAATTAACAAATTTTTTTACGCGAAAATCAGTACTATTTTAAACCACGTGGTACACGAGGAAAATCTTAAGACTAGTAAATAAAATGTATTGCAAATTCTTACGAATGACAAGAAAATGTCATTTGTCCAGATTTTTTTCAATCTTGGAATTTAATTATACTATTAATTATTTGTATAAGTATTTACTAACTTCTGGGAGTACTGAATGGATGAATTTAAAATGAAAAAAGGAAAACATAAAAGTTGCGTTAAGGATAAAATAAAGTAACATTGTAATTTACGCTCAACGTTAAGCTTTAACGAAGAGCTACACACTCGGGGCACTTAAATATGTTAAATTTGTCACACAAACGAAGTTTTAAATTACAATTCATTTTTCCGTTGATTCATTAATGCGCATTTTATATTCCACCAAGATATGAACTAATTACATGTAACAGGATAATAACGTAGCTTCGCCTTTTTTTTTTTTATGCGACAAAATATATCCTGTGCTGTGGATTATTCAAAAACACCTGGAAGTATTGAATTTTTGCGGCTAATTAAGGAGTAGCTTTGTAAATTTTCTAATGCAAAATTGAGTAACGTTCCAGGTAAAAATTTATATGCGCTACATACATGTTTGTCATATATATGTGACAGACTAAATTTTGTATCTCTGAATTATTTTAAAAATCTAATTTCGTTGTTTTTTACTTTTATTTTCATTGCAATTAATTTCTTAATTCCAAATACATTTATTTATTTTGTTACATCTCGCAAGGATTTCATGTCTTCTTTTTTTTTTTGTCTTTCCCGCGACGAAAACGATAAAAACACTCAGCTCTCTTTATATAATAATTTAAGTGAATAATTTGGAATGTCGGTTCTCGAGAACCTGGCGCCTTTTTGAAGGCGGAGAAAGGTTACTTTGATAGGTTGAAAATAAGATTCAACTTAGAGCATAGCTCCAAATTTGTACAATTTATTTTCGTCTGAATTTACGCTCCAAAAATAACCCGGATTCTAATAACTGCACTCGGAGAAAAATTTAGCGTAGCTAGCTAAAGATAATTTAGTTGGCTTTTTTTTTGACAATTATCGTACAGCTTAGTTGTTATGTCTAACAACATGATTTGTGTTGATTTTTTAAGAACATTTGAAATGAATAATGTTTAATTCAATGATAATTGTAAAGTAATTATGTTAAGCAAAAAGAAATTTTATATATGTACAGAGCTGTAAACTTATACTCGTGTTGGCATTATCCCCATGGCATATGCCACCCTTCCTATTTGTAAAATCTGATTGGTTTTCTTGGATGGCTGCGTTCACTTCGTTCAGTGAAAGCTGTACTTATTAGAATTTGTCGATTGGTTGCTATTTGGAAAAGCATCTGACACATACAAATACTACTTCAATTCTGATGGAATCTGCCCTGAATTTATTTTAAGACGAATGAAAAAATACATGTAATTAAATGTCGAAACGAACGTCTAATGTGCACAAAAATAATATTATTACAAAAGAAAATTTAGATTTAAATATCTATATAAAGTTTGTTAATTTTACATGAAATTTTTTCAATGCTGTCCCCCCTCCAAAAAGAAAAAAAAATTATCAATCAGATCAAATTAATTGTAAAATGAAAAAAAGGTTTACTAAAATTGTAAATTAAATTGTTATTAAAATATTTCCATATAAGTAAAATAATGAAAAATTGGAAGGAAATTATTAAGTATTTGTAGTTATTGTAGATATTTAAAAATTCAATATTAAATCGACAAAATCAATGACTTTAACGTTTCTTTGAAAATTAATTATGATTGGCGCTATTTGGGAATACATTAGTTGCCATTAAGACTTAACTACGGTGCTAATGGTCTGAAAATGAGTATACGCGGTTTGTTAACCATTTTTGGTTGCACAGGAAAAACATATTGAGAGCTAGTCGTACCAATACTCGTTTTCCCACTTCAGTTTCGTAACGTTAATTAGAAAATATTGTGTGATCTTGTAAACTCGTGCATCGAAGCGACGATTCATAGATTACCGAAGTGTTTTATAATTATAATATTATTTATGTTTAACGTTGCCAAACATTTGACAAATGCACACAGATTATTATCTGAATCCGTAAACAGTATTAGTAAACTAAACAGTAAACAAGAATTACTATTGTTTGCCACACTGCATTCGGTTGTTCCAAAGCAGACATATTTCTAATTAACATAACTGAAAACATAAGTTAATATTATTCCTTTTTTTCACGTACACATCTCGATATCTAAAAGTTTGATCTTAATTCATGTATGGCCATATATAGATATATAAATTTTATCTTAACTCATAAATGGTCATATGACATTGCCATTTGTAAATATAGTCATACATAAAATCCATCAACGTGTCATCAATTAACATTCAAACAACATATTCAACTAAATTCCATTTTTCTTTTTTTCTTTTTTTTTTATACAAATTTTTTTAAATATGACATCAGTTTTTGCTGAAATATTTGTGAATAAAGCCCCGTTATTTATTAAATCAATTTATATCAAACTGATTGTGAAATAAATCCCGTTTCACATTCTGTCAAGTTTTGCAGAATTAATTAAGGAACAATTATAAAAATTCGCGAGATATTTTATGTATATAAATATTAGTTTTTTTTTTTTTCAGTGAAACTAATAGTATTCTATATATGTCAATAAAATATAAAAGTACCTTTGTTTCAGTGTAAACACTGTATTATTATGTAAAATTCAAATTGTAAAATTTTATTTTTGAATTGCAAAAAACTGTGTCCCTCGTTGAATGGCGAATTAATTTTAAAATTACAATAATTCCTTTTATTTACTGTGACTATTTGTTTAATTAGATATTATTATAGTAAAATAATAAGTCATATATAAGCGTTTATACAATGTTCAGTATGTTTTAAAACTTGTTGGAAATCTTCGTCTCAAAATCTATCCTAAAATAAATGTTTGCCTTGACATATTCTCTCTATATTACCGAGCTTTGTCACCAAATGGTTCATAATGAAATCTATTCAACCGCAGCGAGTAAAGATCTTTTGCAGGAAGTGAAAAGAGTAATTAAGAAAATGACTTTAATGTTTCAAGTAAATTTTTTTTCCTCCATAAACAATAACAGGAAATTTGTGGGACGACTTTGACCCAAGTTTGGAACATTTACTTATCCTAAGTAGCCTTTTAATGGTCATCATAACTTCCTAATGGTAAATCGTCACACACAGTCGAACAAATAGTACAATTCCGATACGATTGTTAGCCAGTACTGGCCTGGCGTTAACTGAGCGTGACACAAACCTGTATATGTCTAATCGATCTAGAACCAGCAAACTACCAAAGGAAAAATGAAATATACATGGCTCATATATGTTTCAACAATTTCATATAAGAAAATACAAAGTTTATTTATGGACCCACATGTTTTTTTCTTGATCCATATATAGCTATATATCAATTTTTTTTTTCATGTATGAAATTATTGAGATATTGGAAATCTGAAAAATTATTTCTAACATGTATTAAAATTTTTGTCAGCGTAGTGAAAATTTTATTAATCTTAAAGCGTGTATATAACAGCATTTGATTAACATGTACAGCGTATAACGAAAAACTGCCTCGGTATAATTTCGATTCTGAGATTCTACCTTTAGCCATCAGCATGTTCTCTCGTATGCAATTGAGGTTTCTATAATTTGATCTCTACTTCTCATATAAGCACGATCCTCGACCTAACGTGCTAGTTGAAATGTATACATTTCTGAATAAGCAAGCAAGGCAATTTTATGTTTACTAATGCGTAAGATTAATAAGTTTAATAAAGTCATACGACATGAAATATATATATATATATATATATATATATATATATTCTACAGTATATAAAAATTCCTGTAATCATTTTTTTCAGAAATTGAGCATTAATCTTTTGAATTACTTTTTCACTTTATAGATCACAAATATTTGTGAACTAATTATTGAAAATAAATCCCATAACAGGTATCGAGAGACGTGAAATATTTGCAATAAAAAGATAAATTTAATAGATGCACACTTTTTATATCAGGAAGAATACGTATAGAAAAATAATGCCAAATCATAATACTAAAAATATCGTCGGAACGACTCTCTCCCCGTATAAAGATTTGAAGTAAAAATAATGTTATAAATAATAGGGCATATACCATAAATTATATTGAATGTACTCGCGACTGTTAACAAAAAAAAAAAAAAATTTATGTACCCCATATATCTTGGAGCCTAGAACTCCGCGAGCAGTATTCTGCCGAGACATTTTATAGGGCTTACTATATTACGTATTTATAAGTATTTTGCCATCGGTAGTGTTAGATTTTTCTTTCGTAAAAACGTAGGTTTTGGCGTACTTGTTGCTCTTAAAAAATCAGGTAATATATTACCATTAGTGTTACAAATTACACTGATAGAAACGGTTTGAATTGCACGAATGTTTAAGAATATCCGTTTAATTATATCTAGTGTAAATTTAGTGTATATTTATGATATAAATTCAAATGCTTTGCTCAAGTATTCGTATGCTTCT
>JABFPN010002933.1:0-19947 GCA_022817305.1 Leptoteleia sp. ZL-2020
ACCAAAATCTTTAGTTAAAATAACCAAATTATTGTTTCAATAACAAATAATTTTGGTTGAAGTAACTAAAAAAAATATTCTGACCAACATATTTGGTTATTTCAACTAAAAATTTTGGTCAGCTAAAAAAGAACCAAATGTTTGGTTAACACAACTAAACATTTTTCTCCGTGTGTATCTCACACTTGACAAATATTCTTCGTATAATAATAACAACAAAAACCCGTGCATTTATACAGGGAAATTTTAGACGCGAACAAGTAATTTGAGAAAATCTTTAGGATCGTACGTGCACATTCAATCTCAATCGTGGACTAATTAAACTCGAATGAGCATCAAAGCGGCTACCGAATGAAGTTAACCCTTCGCGTCCCGACAAACTTGTCACATTCCCGCGCGCTATTAACCCGGCGATATAATCGCGCAGCACGTGCTTTTCTCGCGGACATTTTTCGTGAACTCGCGAGCGACCATTTGGAGCGCAAAAAGCTGACTCGGGCTGACTTACGCGCGCAGATAGCGTGTGTCGGGAGTGCGTAACGAGGCTCGTGACTCCTGCCCGTGACTCCTGCCCGTGACCCCACCCCTCAGAATTCGCTTCGAAAACAACGGAAAACCGGAGAAAGAGCCGGCCCAAAAGGAACGCCGAGGTCGAAATAAAGAAGAGGCCGCGAGCGGCGCTGTCACCGGCTTACGCGGTAATAATATTATAATCGTAAATTTAAATGAACGAGAGCGCGCGCTCGCGCGATACGTGTCGAGCATAAGGAGGAGCTTTCTGGTTTAGCAGGCCCGTTTCGTTTTACGACGTGACACGGCCTATCTTCGAGCGGGTCACAGGCCACGAGAGTAGGCTGACCACCTCCAATGTCAAACCCCCCTGCTCCGGACTTTTCGTAACTCCCAACAACTTGCGTACTCGCGGTTACACGCGCGGCCTGTTAATTCCTTGCTTAGAGACCATTTTTGTTTCTCTTTTCCTTTCTTTATTTTTTTTTTAATACAATATTTGTATGAAGAAAGTATGGTAAAAGTTAAATGTTATATTTTATGTTTAGTTTATGAAACTATCCTTTTAAATAACAGGTAATAATCGCTGTAAAAACAAACATATTTTTTTTTTTTTTTTTTTTTTTTTGGTAGATTTGTTTCTTGGGTATACTTGGGCTGACTGTGTTTATTACTTAAATTAATTATAGAATGTCATTAATATGTTCAATAATTATCTGATGAAAGTACAGATTAATTTCCCTATTTTTGAAGATCACCGTTTAATCATTCTTATACAATCGTTCGCCTTTACATAACGAAAATTTTTTTTTTTAATATCCGTTTAAAAAATATCGCCGATGATCGTTTAATGACTATTAATTTTTAACGATCCACGATTCTCAATCATATTTCAATAATAATAATCCAATGATTATGATTCCATTACCCTCAATTAATATTCATGATTCAATTAACATTAATCGTAACTCATTAATCAAAAATTGATGCGGCGATTTTTCTGAGGATGACTTCACTTAACCATTTTAATTAATTATTATTTAATTTGTATTCTAGATTTCAATATTCTAAAAAAGATAAATTGCCCGTGATGCAAACGGCATGATAATTCGTAATACAAACAAGAAGTATACGCGCGTTGAAAAATAATGTTTAATGGTCAACCGAGTTACCCCCATGGAATTAGTGCAAATTCCATTAAACTATTCGAAGTTTCAGATCGCTAACGACAGTTAGAAGTTTGAATATATAATTACAAAGGCTACTTTATATTACACGGGTATATTTAAATCGCAAGACCCGTTAGCAAAGTCTAATCCTCGGCAAAACAGTTACAGTAATAATTCAAAATACGAATGGTTATTAAAATTTGATCATCCATCACTGGTCTTTAATTCGTATCGCAGTATAGTTTGAAATTAAAAAGAAAAAAAGAAAAATAAAAATAAAAAAAAAAAATATAGCCGACTCGCAGATTCGCGTAATTTCAGATAGTCTCTCATTAAATTATGTACGACTCTATACCTTTTGCATAATTTTCTTTAATCGTGCAATTTAATATGATAATGTATGTACGCTTATGTCACTTTCATAAGATTATCACTTTGTGTCAAAACCTAAAAGGAGAAATCTAAATCGCAATAAAAGTGCGGATGATTATTTCGCGCGCCGTCAGGCCTGCGTTATCAAACTTTATTATCAGCCGATCCTCCGCGCAAATTGAAATACAAATTTAACGCGTGCTCAATAATTGCGGACAGTTGACAATGAAGTCAATGTAACTTGCGTGTACTTTTGAACCTGTTAATAATTTACACAGTTGTCAAAGCGTCGAAACGGCTGAATTAATTTATGCGACGATTTTCCCGCCAATATAAAAGTCCCCCGACGTTCGGACGCTAATAATTTACAAAGTACCGTATTTCTGCGCGCGACGGCGCGGCTTCTCTCGCGGGGGAACCACATTAATTAAATCATTGATATCCAAACGTTGTCGTCGCGCGGAGAAATATTGACTGCGCGTACAAATGCTCGCATCCACGTGTAGACATATAACTAACATTTTGTTAGATCCCCTCGCGACGATAACCAGGAAACGAAACGCGTAATAAGACGAACACACTGCGTGTACGCGATTCTTTGCTGTTCGTTTTATCATCTGCTACGATTCGAGCCGTTCGCGCCACCTCGTCACTCGTATCGCGGCTTGTCCCTTCATTAAAGTCCCCGCGAAAGAAATTCCCAACACGAAACAAATTGATTTTCCGTGAAACAAAAAATTACTTACAAATTAATCACATTTGAATTGATGCATAAATTACCGACTTAATATTGAATAGGGAAAATTAAATAAAATAAAATAGACATTTAAATTTTAAATAAAATCGAGGAATATTCGTAGTATTCTTCTAGGAAGTTAATACTTTTTAATATATCAGGAATATAATACAGGTATTTATGGAGATTGTCGTAGGGATGTTCTTGAAAATTATTTCTGAAATATTTTGAAATATTCTTTTCTATTAAGGGTTATAGTACCGTCATATCGTAGTACCATCGCGTTGTATTACGTTTGTATCGTAATACCACCGAGTCGTCGGGCCGTGTTGGAGTAGTACCGTCGTGATGTAGTGCCAAAAGGAAGCATTGACGCAGTAAGGGTCCAGTTGGCGAAAAATATAAAATATTTTATCCTTCTATTTTCTTAAATTGTAATTTAAAGAAATTTATTCTTCCGATTTTAACTTGAAGTTTCATACTTAAGTTCGTTTCCGGTACAAAATTGAACAAAAACCAAAAGAGTTATCTAAATTGACCATAGGTTAACTTTTTCGAAGGTGAAATTTCATAATAAAATACAAAATGGATCACACGTTGAAACAAAACAGTCCAATTTTTATACAAGTTGCCATAAACTTGAGTAAAAGTTAATCCAAAAAGAAATTTCTTCTCCTGACAGTTTCTTTATTTATCGCTCGAACCACAAGAGCGTTCTCTATAAGACCGTCCTCGTCTGGATGGATTCTTTCGTTTTTTCTTTTGCGCCTACGAGCCAAACAAGTAAGACAAAAAGCGTCACGAAATTATTTTCCGATGCCGTGTGTTTGTCTTTTCGTAGTGTTCTTAATTCGCGCCTTTCATGACTCACTCATGGTCATCGCTTAAGAACTAGCCGTAAGCTCGACTAATTGGCCGATGCGACGTATAAATTCGCGACAAGCAGCGAGTGCTACCTTGACGGCGTGCGTTGACCGGCCGTTGCGGGTTAAGGCGCAGCCGCGCTAAGGTGTCCGACACGATCGGCCGAAGCTTTTCTCTCGCTTTTTATCGCGCGCTTTGTTCCCCCCGGAGCTGATCGCTCACAAAACCGATCGTCGTCTAATCAGTCAGCTTAAAGAGTGTTTTACTTAATTATGGTCATTAATCTTCGGCCGTCTTGCGCGCAAAAAATTCTTTATCGATGGTTATTTATACCACATGGAAAGAAGTTTATGTAAATTTACGATCCACGATGTTGTTTTACGTCATTTTGGGAATTTACATTTTTCAACAATGTTTTTACACGCGCGGCGTAATTTCGCGGCCAATTTAAATGTAACTTTACGTTCAATGCGTAAATTCGCGTTGTTTATTGCCGCAATTTTACATTATGCAATTATAGTATCTATTACAATACCCTCGAGTGTCCAATACAAGTTTATTTACGTTTGTTGGATCCAAGGGAAATGGACTTTTGTAAATTAAAAAGGAATGTAATATTAAACAAATTTCGATTAACATTTTTATTATCAGTATTAATTCAAGTTATGTTCCTTAATTTTACTTAAGATACAATTTTTTTAATCTCGTTAAAGTATAAGTATTGAAAAAAAAATAATAAATTCAATTAATTTAAATCATTATCAGATCTAAATCGCAAAGCGGAGGCTCAATGTAAACACTGGGAATAGAAGACAAACACATTTTATTTTCCCTCGTTTCATCGTCAATATTTACATTCAACTGTTCCGTATTATGCAGACCTAGTTTTGTTGTTCATACTGTTCCAATGTATTATCTTTTTTTCACTGAGGTTCATAAAATGTTCGTATCATTCCCACAACATCGCTTACAGTATGCTAAACGTTAAATGTAAACAAATCATATCCTCACTTGATGGAACAGCATAATAAATTTATCATCATATATTTTTCTCTCTCCCTCTCTCTCTCTCTCTCTCCCATCGCATGTGAATGGATTTCAAATGTAAGATTACTATTAATGTAAGCATGTAGCGTGGCTTTAACAACGCTTTATTAAATTATTTATTAAACAAACTCCGCATGAAATGTACAGTTTTACATGGCCAGGCG
This sequence comes from Leptoteleia sp. ZL-2020, assembly GCA_022817305.1. Lineage (NCBI taxonomy): Eukaryota > Metazoa > Arthropoda > Insecta > Hymenoptera > Scelionidae > Leptoteleia > Leptoteleia sp. ZL-2020. Next base: position 4,863 of record JABFPN010002933.1, read on the forward strand.
CAACAACGCGGGATCGATCATCCTGATTTGATAATTAACTTGAAACGTCACGTTTTTTTTTTTTTTTTTGTTTTTCGACGCGAAATAAGATCCGCGGTTCGATAACTCAGGCCCCCCGACGACACTTATTCGGCCGTTTCTCTTGGCGCGGCGAAACGGACTGACAGCATATTTATGGCATATTAGGATGTCCGGCGGGCATTTTTGTTTGTCGGAATAACGCGGCTCTTTATTTAGCCATCCGCTCGTTTTTCTCGCCGCGGCGTTATTTATCCCGCAATAAAAACAATAAAGCGAGCGGGAGGCATTATCATTTTATCTTTTGTCGTTTGCGTCCTACCCGACGGTTCGCGGGGATCAAGTGGCGTGCCTTCACCTCCGCGGATCTCCACGGCTCAGCCGAATACCGTTGCAATATGTTTCGATTTTTCAAAATTCCTGCTAACGGTAAAGACCCGCGAGCGCTGGGATTAACGTCTTCGGTCCTTTTCTCCCTCTCCCTCTCTCTCCCTCCCTCTCTTGTCCCCTTCAAATCCCGACTTCCTTTGCATGCCATTTTTCGTCCGACATTTTTGTTTGTCGAAAAACCGTCGCCGTGTATGTGTAAACTCTGACCCCCGCGCGCGCGGCCTCTCGAAGGCCACAATTTTTCGACCATCGACGACGGCGATTAATTTTCATGATTTATCGCGGCTCTCGTGCTTCGGCGCATTAATTGCACGAATGACGACTTATTTATTGACCGGCGCGCGTAACCGATCAATTGTAAATTAACGTTAGTGTCAATTATAATCATATTAAATTGAACCGAGGCTGGGATCGTAAAGGTAGCCGGCTTAGCATTAGTTTCGGTCCCGATTATGGTGGCTTCGTCGATTTATTATTTCTGCTTGCAATTTTGAATCAAGTACAGCGCGTTGGCGTGAATCGAAGAGTATTAAATATATCGTTATCATTTACTAGGCTTGTCAAATGTTCGAAGAGTTCATGAACTGTTAAATTTTCTAGTTTGAAAGGTGCTCTTTGAATCACATGGGAGAAGTGTAACTTCAGTATTTAGATATGGTGAAGGAAATATCGCATAAATGCGATTTATATGCGGTGTATATTGACTATATATTGAACGTGTATGGGCCACATATGGAACGTTTATGGATCATATAAGATACGTGCCTGGACCATACGTGGAAAGAGGATGGACCATATATGTTACGTCTATGGACCATACATGGAACGTGTATGATCCATATATGGGATATATATGAACAGTATGGGCATACATGGAAAACATGTAATATATTAATATAATTGGTAATTTAAAGTGATCTATAGATACGTACCATTTGAAAAAAATCCCAACTCTGTGTATTAAGGATTTTATCTTTTTAAAATAACAAGCCTAATTTCAAGACACAAAAACAATAAAATAAAAACAGTAATACCGCAAGATTTGTCAAAAAAAAAAAGAAAAAAGAAATTTAACATTCTTAATTGGAATCAATTAAAATTAATTGGTATCGCCTCGAAGCACACGGTCGTCCGATACATCTAATTCCTCGCAGAATTTGAAATTAGTTTCGCGTCATCTTTATCAATCAAATTTCACGCGTCAATAAAGCCCCAGCGCGTTACCTCGAAGGCCAAAGAAAATACGAAATCTAGTCGTTGTGTTTTTGCGCGGTTTTATACCTCGGCCGATTAGCGCATAATAAAATTCATCGTGGACTGAAACGGCTGCGGGGTGGGGGGAGGGGGGGGGATCGCCGAAATTTGAATCGTAAAGACGTTCTGTCTTCTTTACGACCCGTCTAGACGGTCGCGCGTGTATTTTTATACAGTTGGCGTTTCGCAATTTTAAACCAATCTCTGCGTCGTCCGGCGATTATACTCGGTGTCCCGAAAGCGTAAAAAAGCCCGGATAAAATGGCCGATTGTAATGGCACGGGTGTCGCGATAAATTGGAGAACAAGCGGCGCGCAAATAGCGCGCGCGCATGAGCTGCGAGACATGCGACGGTTCTTTTAAAAAGGCCGAATTAACGCGGAATAAGGCACTCGCGTCAGTCGTAATTTTAAAGGATTTCTCGCGCTGTCGCGGCTACCGCGGCCGGCTGCGTCGCTCGGTGAAAAGGTCACGGGGAGAAAAATATCGGTAATAATATTTCTGAAAGTGCAGTAATTTGTTGCAACATCGCAATAATTAACATAAACGACGATATTACGATTTTATACTTGCGATAATAGACGTTACGAAGCATCGATTCTCGGGTTCTCGCTTCTGCGCATTCGCAGCAGGTTTGTCAGTTATGTTAAGTTCATTGTTAGGTTCGGTAATTAAATAACATGAAATCCGTATTTCTGAAACGTTAATAAGTCACTTTATCTATATTTTACCTTTGGTTTTTATTATATTTCATTTTTAGTTATATGTTTTACAGTATAAAAAAAATGATAAATTATTTTTTAAACGTTTTTTCTCCCTTTTGTTTCCACTTTGATTTTATATTTTTTTATGTCAATATATTACAAATTTTTACTTTATCAACGTATTTTATTTATACATTAAATAAAATATCTTACGCATCTCAGAGTTGAATAGTTTTAACTTGGTAGTCTAATTTATTTGTTAAAACCATTTGTTTCCTCTTTAAATAACATAATATTTAACAGTGTGTACGTTTACTTTATTAGCTGCTATTAAAACATTATAACTTTGCTGTCTCATTGCGTATTGTTACGAGCAAACATATGATCAGAATAAACCCATCATAATTCGTAATCATACTTGTGTTGAGTGAAGTACTTTAAGAGCACTTTAATTTTTCTGTTTACATTTGCATATTTTATTTATTCGAAACAATAATATTAATGCTATACAAAATCATGAATTTAAAAAGATATATTATCTTGGAATTCAATATTCATTAATATATTCATTTACATTACATTCATAATTATTTAATATTGAAATAAATAACTCTTCCAGAAACATTTCAATCGTTTATTACACTAAATTACACCAAACACTTTCTTAAACGATAATTAAACTACAGCAGTAATTATCATCAAATCAAAACATATATTTGATTAACGTTTTATTAGAAACGACAATAATAAAAAAACCACCTCTTTTCACCGCATTCACCGTAATCTCAACAAAATCAAATTACTTTTACAACGTACTTACAAAAAAAAAAACCATTTTTAACTAATAAATCATCATTCATTGGCACCGCAAGACCAATATCAAGGAATGCAACATCACGATTATTTTATAATAACCACTTTTCAAGAAGCGCTTGACAATCATTTAATAATAATTACTTTTTATTGATTCTAATCCAATGATCATTTGTCACTATCGGAATCGTTATAAAAATGGCGCCCGCCTAATTACCACCGGATAATCAATTAATCAGTAAATCAAAACAGAGTCTGTTCATCCTGGTTGCGAGCCCGATGGCGAGCCGATAATTTGAGACGGAGAGGAATGAATTGAAATTGCGCCGGGAAGTATCGAGCGATTATTTTGTATATAAAGCGCGCGACTGGTCTATTAAAGGCGAGACGATTTCCGAATAGTGCGTGTAAATTCCGCGCGAGTATTTTGCCAGGCCGTGCCTAAAATATGTGTTAGGTCGCAGAAGAGAGATAGGCCGGGGCGACAATGAAATTGGATTAAAGCCGTGTTCTTCGCTCGAGTGCACAACACGTACGCCTCTTCTCCTTTTCGATGGGAGTTTTAACGATCCCGCTTGGTACAAATTGTCGAGATGCTATCTCGTGCCTCGGGAAAGAGAGGAGATAGAAAGACAGATGCGAGGGAAGATTAGCGCGCGGCATTTCCCCGTGGCGACGGTGTCGCTAACAGAAGCTACTGACGCCATTTTGTCCCTTTTTCTCGTTCACTCTTTCAAATTCGTACGTTGAGGATTCTCAACAGTAAATTACAAAATATGCTAAGCGGCCGATATAAATCAAAACTGAGACCAAAGGGTTAAGACCCTCGCGATTCCAGGGAGAAGGAGTGAGAGAGAGAGAGGGAGAGAGAGAGGGGGTCGTGGAGTGAAAGGTGCTTGGAAATAAAACCCCCCCGAGGAATTGGGGTGATGCCGTTCTTCATGAGAGCAGAGATAGTTTGCAAACCGAGCAAATGGACCGGAAGAGAATTGACGCTATGTGTAAATATACGTTCGCGAAAATTAACTGTGTTATTTGTCTGCGGGATGATTTCTGATGATTCGGGTTTATTGATGGTGAATCGAGATAAACATAGCATTTTGCGAGAGGAGAGTGTATTGGGAAGGTTCATTGGGATGGACAGGTTTCATTGTAAACAGTTGGATTTTAGTAGTTAATTCGAGGGAATAATTGTTTAATATTGAATTGCTTTACTTCCTTCCTTTTTTAGGGCTTTCAAAAAGCTCAAGAGTTGAATTCGGTGGAATTTTTAAATACTATTTATAATCCTTAAATTTCAAAGTATGATTACAATTTTTAAACATTTTTTCTCAGTATAGTGAATATGAATCATGTTTCCAATATGATAAGAAAAAAAGAAGTTAAATTTATTAAAATTAGGAAAATGTATGTTAATAACAATAAACGCATTTTTATTTAAGGCAATTTATTTGAGTTTACTTTTCAATAAAGCAATGTATTACGCAAGTTAAATTTATTTCTTTGATCATTAACATAAACATAAGCTAAGCAACGATGGAGATTTGAATGCCCGATGGAAAAAGAAAACATTTCTAAAATCGCGTCTATTTTCATATTTTGTTCATTGTTTATAACAGTTGAATAACTGTTTACATATAAGTTTATGTGGAACACGTACGCGTAAAAATGTTGTGTAATATCAACACTCGTTACTTAACTCCTCCCCGTGAACCGCGCGCGATATTTTTCCTCGTAAATCTGCATGCCTGGAATCATGAATTTACATACATCCATTCGGTCTGCAGTTATAGAGCATATAAGAGATATTTCGTGGGCATAACGACATTATTGTTGTGTCGCGGATACGATAACTGCCATGCTCGCATTTGTTAGCCACGCATATATAACGACGAAATTGCGGTCTTTCACCCAATCTTGCTCTCATTGAAATTGTCGTGCAAAGGCATCATCACAAAAACAACTCACAAATTCTTTAACTTATAACAAAATACCGGCAGATGTAAATGTTTAAGTTTTCTTTAATATTTTAAGTTGACTGAGATCTACTTTTAACGACTGGTTGGACTGATTAATCTTCGGGTTTAGATCCAATATCAGAGGGTATGGGACTGAACAACGAAACGTTTTTAAAATACGAAATATAAATAATCTTTGACTTCATCCTATTCCAATAACCTTCCAAAAGTAAATGAACAATGGTTTGATTATAATTATTTATTTTTGTCACGACGTCCTTGAGAATTAAAATATTCTAGAGAAGAAAAATATGTGAAATAGTTTGACATTTTTTTAAGTTTAACCTGACATTACACTTGGTATCTGAAAATTCGAACTCATGCAATTGGTGCTTTAGTTTAAAATTTACTAGAAATATCCTTTTCTATCACAGTTAAACCACTTGAATTACGACCGGGCAATGCTTTCTATTAAATTTCGAGGTAGGAAACAGCGAGATAACTCGGGGATAAATCTGTCCGACTTCCGACGTGTGGAAAGTACCATTTACCACCTCGCTCTTATCTCGCGGTGAAATTTCGCAAGTGTTTTTATCACAACGCGGCGGCGACAAATAGACTGCCTTCAAAATAATACGAACTTTATTGTCGTAGAAACGGAGCGGAAGTTGTTGAGAGCTTTTGACTCTGGGGGCTTTCGGGCGCGAGTTTCTCTTATTATGATCGCGCTTCACTCGATACCCGGAGGCTCGCGGTTCCGAAGGGTAAGCAAAGCAGACGGCTACGGCGAGACTTTTTTTTTTTCTTATTTCTGCGTTAAGCGACTCAGAGGCGTGTACGGTTTCGCGACCGGAAGCTTCACTTTCTGGTGGCATTTTAGTCTCGTCGGAAGTGCCCGTGAAAGTCCGTTACATTGCGCGGATTAAACGATTTTTCCCGCCTTTTTTTCGTCCCTTTACTCCATTTTCGACGGTTCCCTTTAGATTTATGAATAAAAAAAAAGATAATGCTATCAAGTGCAGTGAATAAGTACACGGGTTCGTGTATAATTTGCTTGATTATTCGCGAATGAAATATAATTTGGAGTTAATTATAATCCCTTTGAAAGACGGCTGACGTTCGACTGCTCGACAACTGGAACGTTCCACGTTTATTTTACAGACGCAGTTTGGAACGGAGGCTGTGGTTTCGCATTGTTTTCGTTCGTGCCGTACAATTATACGAAATCGAATTAAGTAGTATTAAATGGTGTATTAATTAGTGGTTAGGGAATTAATTACAAGTTATTTCTTTAATTATGTAAAGAGAGATAGTGTAAAGAAAAGTTAATTTTAAAGTCAATTATAAAAATAACGTAATTCTATATCTTCGTATAGAATTAACTTGAGGAAAAAAAAACATTATTTTTTTTGCAATATGGCTGTAGTAATATATATATTTTGTGAAGTATTGATCAAACAAATTCATACTTGTGCTGGTTGGAAAAGTGATATTCGTACAAAAAAATAATTTTGTACTAAAGTTGGACACATATGAGAATTTCAGTGTACGCAGATTCTGGATGAAACATATATATGTCATATTAATGTGGAGTAAAGTTTAAATAAATGTGTCCCATATATAAAAGAATATATAGAGGCACACGTGACACATATATTTATTGTTGCACGGGCGCGTATCATTGGTCTCGGGTATACTTGTATCGTGGTAAAAAAGAAAGCGAGGTGCGACAAAAATAAGCAGCGTTTGGGTACACGCGCGCTGTTTCGTTTATCTACGCTGTCATTTTGACGCGAAAGAACTCGTATCGACACCTACTCACACGCGTTAATACCCCGATTATTATAATAAATGTATATCGCAATGCTAAGTAGTATATTCCCACGCGTAATTGCACGAGCACTTAATAGCGCATTATGTGTATGGAAAGAACGTCTAACTTTTGTTCAATTTATAACCATTCTATTATGCGACGATAAGCGGGGGGAGGGAGGGGAGAGAAAAAAAAGAGAGAGAGAAAGAAAGAGGGGAAAAAAAAGCAATGAAGTTATTATCGATTGCCACCTTCGCTCTTAATTGCGATTGTTCGCTGAAAAATGGACTCCGGATTTGTATGAGTAACGTCATTTGAATTGCAATTCGGTGTTATTTATGCGTGTTTTTCAATTCCGCCGCCATTGTGATACAATGTGTTACGCTTCCAAAGGACGGATAAAACGGACGCTTGGAATTGCTGTAATTTTTGTTTAAACAAGAAACGAGCGTCCATTTATCAAGCGAAATTAACCGGCCATTAATTAAAAGCGATACGGCGATAATCTTCTTCCTTCGAAATCCATCACATTAGTCATTTAAAATGATTACAAATTTCTCATCGTGTACCCTTCAAACCGCAACATGTCCGAAAATGTGCGTGTTCCCGGTGACACGATAATAAATAAGAAAGGTGACATAAAACCTGGAGAACGATTTAAAAATAGAACGGGTGGGAGATTCACGTGGACCCGAGAGCGCACGTAGGCGCGTCTTTGACATCGCCAGTCTTTTTGGACAGTTTTCAGTGTGCGAAAAGTGTGCGAGGCGACGCGCGCCACTAAACTAACGAAAGTAATGACGTTTACGTAGTCGAAAAATAATCATATTACTTTTATTCATCTAAGTTAATAGATATATTAAATAATTACATAATTAAATATATTCAAATCATGTTCCAGACTTAATGACAATTTATGAATTATATATGATAAGCGTATGATAATAATTTGAGGAACATCTGAGTGTCGTTTGATAAATAAATAAAAAGAATAAATAAAAACATTCATACTCAAGCTTCAACTGAGAAAAAGAAATGTTTTGCTTTAAGAAATGGAAGTACTTGAACTTTCTCAATGTCTATTTCATAAATGTAATTAAATATAGTTCATTAGTAAAATATTATATATTAAATATGCATAACTGTTAAATCGAATCCTTGTTTTTTATTGTGCACAGTGAAGTGCATTAAACATTACTGTACTAGTACCGTAATGTGCAGGTCATGTAGTCAATATAAGAAAAATTACTGCGACCAGCTCAGTAAGACTTGCCGAGTTTTTACTACAATTTTTACTCTGCTGGTATAATAATTTTTATGCATCATATACATAACCATAAATTAAGGTACAACCACAGCAATTTTTAATATTACTTCTTTTCATTGTTAATTTATTAAAGCAATATAATTGCTCAGTCACTTGTCTCGCGTAAACTGAACACTTCATTCAAAGTACCTACATCTTTTGGTCAACTTGACCAAACAACAGGTAATAATCACCCAATTATCCATTGGGATAAAGAAAAAGGGTGGCATAAAAAAAAAAAAAATTGGAATTGTCGCCAAAAATGGCAGGTCGCAAAATGAAAATGAAAAGTAACTCACGTGGACCAAAGCTCGTGTGTGGGCGGCAGCTTGACATCGGCAGTCTTTTCGGGCAATTTGTAGTACTCGTAAACGTAGGAGGCGGCGGTGGCGGGGTCCTCGGCGTGGCCCGACACCGCGGACACCTGATGCTGCTGCTGGAGATTGAGCATGGCAGCGGTGGCGACCGACAGCGGATGCTCGCAGTAGGCTCGCCAGTCACCCTCCATCCCCTGCACCTGCACCTGCACGGCCGCGACCCTTTTGTGCACTTCCGGGTCGCCGGTCTCGTTCGGGGCCTGCACCCCAGCGGCGGTTTGCAACGACTGCGCCTCCTCGGGGCTCAGCTCCTCGTCCTCGTCGACGTCCCGCGCCCTGCCCACGCCACCGTATCCCGGCTGCTGGGCCTCTTCCGCCACTCCAGCGCTCTCGTCTTCCGCTCTGTTTCGTCTTCTGTAAACCCAAGCAACAGGTGGTCAATTCAACCTCCGACAATTTCCCGCGCTCACTTAATAAACGTATATACATCGCGCGAGCTTTCATAGGAAGATACATATTTTTCTCTTTTCGTCCCGTTTAATTACGCGAACGGATATGCCGGATAATATTCAAACGTGATATCGGTCAATTGAATTATTATAGATGGTTGGAATGGCATGTCGATGTCGCGTTCTCTATTTACTTTTTGTTGATTAAATTAAATTCATTTTTTTCTGGCGCGCGAATATCGCTGGAATGGAAGGACGCATGAAAAATCCATGCACAAATCGCTTTATGTTTAAAGGAAATTATATAAGCGTTTGGATATAACTTTCATAGAGGAAATTTCTAGATACATTTAGACGGAGGAAAGAAAGGAGAGAAAAAAAATGTGGAGAAAAAAAAAGAGAAGTAAACGAAACGGTAGCTCTATTCGACGTTTTATACAGCTATATCCTTATCTGGTTGGTTAACTAGATGAACTGGTTATGCTACTGGAATTAAGTATGTATAAATATGAGTGGTGATTTTTTTGCAAACCAGATGGCTAAAAGTACGAAATGTTTTTACCATCGGCGGTGGAAAAATTTTTGAGATTTAATGTCAAAAATGATATACAAACTAAATGTCAATTTATAACGTTGATAGCGGAGAAAGTGTAAATTCGTTCGGGCGCCTTTTTTTTTTGTTTGTTTGCGGTCTTAAATGGAAATACGCAGTAGTGTTTAATTTTGTTGACACGGCCGAAGTACTGTTTTCTCCGCAAAATTGCAATAATAATTTTTACGCTCGCATTTTCCAATATCGAAATTTCTATTCAATAATTTGCGCCTATAAATCGTACGATACTTGCGCGCTACACGTTTTACATGATTATTGCTCGATTATTACATAAAATATTCGATATTAATAAATATTTTAATTGTCATTATATAAGCGTTGCACAGGGATATTCGTGCGAACTATTTTTAACGCCTAAATGAACATATAAACATAGCCATTAAATAATAAGGAAATAATGTGAGCGCTTAAAAAAAAAAATAATATTTACGTAGGATTTCGTTCGGAATGCCTAGTGGTATTAAATTTTCTACATAACAGCCTACGTGGATTGTAAATGGAATCTGATTTTTCATCGGTGATCGTATGCTAAGTTGCTTCCACGTCTAGGAACCACGTGGGATTAAAGAAAACGACGGTCTCCGTGCCACAAAAGTCCTCTAACGCCGTATAAAAATTTTCAACCGCTCTTACCGAATAAACAAAACAATGACATATTAACCCGGGAACCCAAAAATCAATCATCGTAATCTCGGTATTCAAATTGAGTCGTACGGAATTCCAGAAAAAGTGAATCGTTATAATAAAACAAGGAAGGCGAACGCAAAGGACAAACATTATCGCAACTCGTTATTAATTATCCTCGTCTCTTCACGACGCTTCTGTAATCCACGTCTCAAATTTGACAAATGAAGTAACAGCTCGAAATGTCAAATGTCCGAGCCACGATCGAGCCAGATAAGTCCGTATCTAATGACGGATTCACTTCAAAACCGATCCCTCCATTGCTCCTTCTATCCTCGTTCGAGACGAAAAATTCATAATTCAAACCCCTTCGTATAATTAATTGGACCCGGGGCTAGAACCTAAGACAAAATCATTTGCTCGGAGTGCTTATTATACGTAGAGTCGATCGAGTTTCTTGTCGGACGTTTTATCGATAATCCTGTAACATACGATACAACGTGCTCGGCGATCCACGTAGGCGTCAGTCACTCGGCCAAACGGAAAGAATAAAAGGAAAAAAAAAGAAAAGAAAAAAAATAGGCACACAAATATGCCCCGGAGTATGTCGTCTCTGATTTCAAGACTGATCGGTATCTCCCCGGAGTCATTTGGAAAACTGTTTTTCCGACCTTCCCTTTCAATTTTCATCCTTTATCTTTCACCACAGACATTGTTCCGTTCAATTAGCAATATTTCACTGCCCTCACAGATAAGTTGCTTCTCGGAAATCTTTCCATCAACTGCGCACCTTTTCAACAAAAATTCCAGGTCTATCTTTAAAAATCAAGATATTTAAATTAGAACATTGTTAGCGGTTGAACTGGGAAAACCAATTTTCTGAATTACAGGAGACTTTCTGATCGCATTATATAATTTATTGTTTAACACGAGTGTCTCATTAGGAGGATGGAAAATTACTTTTAATACATTATTTTTTTTAACCATAAATTTATAAATCAGAACAAGATTTAACTTCCTTGTATCACCATTGCATATTATTTTAAACGCGTATAGACACTTGATTTAATTATCATCGACTTAAATTACTATTTTCCATTTTCATTTAACAAGATTTAAAACAAATATTTAAATTAACAAATTATAATAACGGTAATTAATATTTGCTGTCGGCATAAATTAATGTCGCGGACCCGGGCAACCTTCGAATCTCATTTAATATTACTTTAATTTAAATTAAAAGCTCCCCATTGCTTAATTGAATCTAATGTCATAATTAAAAACAAGTAATTCGACTGTTCTCCGTTGGACTTCCACCGTTTTACTTTAACACCGTGATTATTCAAAGCGGAGAGGTGAATTCCGAAATATCTGCACTTCCTTCTTGAAGCGGGGTCTGATAAGGCGCCGCTAAAAAATGATATCAGGTGACGTTGGTAAGAGTGGAACGAATCGTCGCCGAGCGGATGAAATTATGACATTACAGAAGCCGTACGCGAGGGGCAGATGCATCCGCGAGACAAGGACGCAGCGAGACGGTTATACCTACACGGTCGAAGATTAATTATTATAGACCCCTGGCCTTTTTTTTTTTGCCCGCAGTCATCAATTTCTGTTGGCTCGGCCTACCTCCGCCGCGCGCATCCCAATTCCAATTCCAATCCCCCCGTGCGAGTTTAACGCGGAATAAAGGCTTATCCTCTCTAATTTATGCATATCGAATCAATCTCCCTGCTTACGCTCAATGGCGAACGCGTCTACGTTCGTCATCTTTACCTGCACCTGGGCAACCGTCAGCCACCCTGATAATGAGACCCTGAATTATCCTGAGCAAATATTTTTCTTCGTCACTATTTGCACAATTGCCGCAGCGCCATTATACCAAAATCCATCTATGGTAATTCGCATGCATTCCGACGATTGTCCGCGATCGTTCGCGCGAATATACGTTTTTGTTGCGCGCGACCAATTTCACTGTTAAGACGTTGTTTAAGTTACCGAATTGGTCGCTCAATTCGTCGCTTTTTACGCGGGCAAAAACGTTGAATAAGAATGATAAGGAAATGTTATAAACGCTTAACGTAAGATAATATTTAGCGTCGTTTTTTTACAGTACACTTTCAGTGAAAAAAAAGAAATGTTGAACACGTTGAACTATTAAAAGTGTATTGCACTATTAAAATTAGCAATAAAATTGTCGTGAAAAGTCTCGCGGTTTTAACTTTATATTCATTTCAAGTTCATTCGTTTAAAAAGTTTACACCGGGAATACGGAAATTATTTGCAAATTTTGCATAATCAATTTACTACCGCAGTGAATTACGCATTGCATATCAAACTTTATTAGTTATAGAGTAACGTTCAAATATCATATTGTAATGAAGTGATTTCGTGGCGTCGTGTAATCAAAGAGGGAAATGAAGGAAACAGGTATTTTCGTTTATCTATTCGATTGGCATTTTAAACATATAAATGTTTATTATCCTTTTAAAAGTACTTAACGGCGCACAGTTGCACCGTTAATAAGCCTTTCGATTGTCTAAATAACTGGTAATTAACGAAATTGTTTTTAAATGCAAAAGTATTGTACGTGTATATTAACAAATGTTGTATTAAAGCATTAGTATTAATGCAGCCGAATTGATAAATGGAATAAGTTTATCGTAACTTTAGGTATACCAAGAAAAAAGTTTTATTAAAAATAATTACTATATCAATGTAATAATTTTGTTTCGTTTGGTACAAAAACTTTTTTAAATTACTTTTTAAAGTTGACTGGATTTATGATGATTATATTATCATAATCATCAAAAACTTTTTTTCTTAATATACTTTCAACACTTTTGTGTAGATATCATAAAATATATCTTTCCGATGCTTTTCGAAGGTAAAGTTAATTTAAATAGGAGTTTTTTTCCAGGGCATATTATCAGCCCAGCGTGAATATGAGGTTTGGAATTGCGATCGACCATTTCCCTAAACAACAAAGCCACGCTGAAAATCCCACTAAAAGCCTGCCTCTTTTTCTTAAATTCAATTTATCTCAGAAAACGGCCATTCGTTATGGAAAATCCATCAAGGCACATCCACCGATTTATCTCCCCGAGACATTAACAACGCCGGCGTACAATTAATTTTCCGTTTCATATAAAACTTGGTTGGTCGGCGGGCCCGCATCGCCAATAAATCAAGGGTTTCGTGCGGCAGAAACGGTTTTTCCCCCCGGGTTTACCGAGCCGTGGTCCAAAGATGGACAAATTGATGGTCGCGAAATGGTCCCGAAACAAAAGAATTTGATCCGGCCCCGTTGCTCATTTTTCGGTTTATCCTCCTTTTCTCTTTCGGTTGACTCCTCATCTTTTTTCTTTCTCCCCCCCTCTTCTTTTTTTTTCCCTCCCCATCGCACGTCCATAAAAATTGAACGTCTGCGAATTTCAGAGCGGAATCGTCCGCGCGTCCTCGAGGCGCTCGATCGCGATTCCACGAACGTTGCTTCGTGTATAAACTTACGCTCGTTTTATTTGCGCGGTGCGCTTATCGTCGCTTTTTATCGTCTGAAGAGTCGGCCGTCGTGTATTTTCAATTCGAGACGACGCAGCAAAAGGATCCGAGTCATTACGGCCAGGCCGACGAAAAAGTGTCCGGCCGATCGGCAAGAAAGAGAGACGCCGCGCTTCTTTGCTCGGGCGTTCCTCTTCCAGCCTATCCCCGGTGCGCGCTCGTCGCATGAATTTTGAAGTAATGCGAGCACTCGAAGGGTACCGTGTATATCGCGCGTGGCTAGCAATCTACGTGACCGGTGTACGGCTTCGCACTTATCGCTCCCAATCACGTAATAGTCCGCTATTACATATGTATATATGGGCATTTCTTCAACTTTATTATTTATCGTTTTTAGATCCCCCGCCTTTTTCCAAGCGCGCGCGCTTTTTCGTGCCGCGAGCTAGGCTTTAACGATAAATTTAGCTTGTAAACCGAGTACGATTGTTTACGACAAATTAAGGCTTTTTGCGGCCTGGATTAATTAGTGATTTGTCGGTTAACACTTGTAACATCATTTTTTGTATGGTGTCAAAGGGACAAGTATTGTTAGAAATTCCAGGGATACATATATGTAGGATTTAAGGTTTTTTTTTAAGTTGATCGCAATGTGTGTGTAAATAAGAAAATATATAAACCACAATATGTCAAAGAAAAATTGAATCTATTGTCTTTGTATTCAATTTAGTGTTTTTTTTTTTTTAATTGAAAATGGAAAACTGTATAGAATGGAAAGTTAATGATTACTGTAATTTACTTTTTTATTACAAAATTGTGTAAAATAAAACACTCATACCCATGTAGAAAAAAAGGTGGTCTGCCGATCATAACGATTGGACCAAGCATGGGCCATGAATGGCCCGATGTCCTTTGCCGATGATCAAAAATTTCGACGGGCCATGCATGGGCCGATCATCGGCAAACAATCGGCCCATTGACGGCCCGTTGATCTTATGTTTTATTGTCATATGATCAGTCAAAACCATTTGCCGATCATCGGCACATGCTCGGCACATTGACGGCCCGATAATCGCATGTTCAATCAGAATAAGATCGAACTACTGCCGTTTGCCGATCATCGGCAGATGCTTGGCACATTGACGGCCCGATAATCGCGTGTTCAATCAGAATAAGATCGAACTACTGCCATTTGCCGATTATCGGCACATGCTCGGCACATTGACGGCCCGATAATCGCGTGTTCAATCAGAATAAGATCGAACTACTGCCGTTTGCCGATCATCGGCAGATGCTTGGCACATTGACGGCCCGATAATCGCGTGTTC
>JABFPN010002934.1:0-19932 GCA_022817305.1 Leptoteleia sp. ZL-2020
TTTTATTTTATTTTATTTTGATTTGTTTGTTTTATAATTATTATTTAAGTGTAGAGGCAATAAACCAGATTGCACACACTTGATATTAAATTTTGCATTCCATCTTGCATTTGACACTTGTCTAAAAATTTCGGACGTAAAGATTATAAGTTAGAAATACAAATTTTAAGTGTCATAAAAAATTCGTTAAAATAATAAACACCTCCAATCAACGTAAACCTCGATGATGTTTAATGTCATTTCGTCAGTTCGCCATTAAAAGAGGGACGCGTTATGACGGATTAACAGAATCAATTTTTTAACTGCTTTTCCAGTGTTCCAAAAATCCATAGTAAAAAAAAGAAGTTTTACGATTTTTTTTTTCTAAGCGGATAAAAATAAATAAATATATATGCCTTTAATTTAATTTATATATATAAATTATAAAATAAAAGAATTTATATTATATATAAAATAATAAAATAAAAGAATTCTCCTTAATTTAACTTAATTTCCAATTGTACTAATGAAAGTTATTAAGAAAATATGTAAACAGGTTCAAAATTTGCCGGAATAATCTTAGAACCAATCACACTCCGAGAATTTGCGGTTATAATATAAAACCATTTAGATTTCAAATTAAGAAAACAGATTTTCCATTGATACCACGATAACCAATATCTAGGTAAAAATTTATATATATGGCATATATGTTTGTCATGCCGCATATATGCCCAATATATGTTGCATATATGCCCTATATTTCGCATATATGCTGTATTTATGACCATATGTCGTATATATGCCTACTATATGTTGCATATGTGTCCTATATTTCGCATACATGCTGTACATATGACCATATGTCGCCATATATGCCGCATATATTACCCATATATCGCATATATGCTGTACATATAACCTATATAACTTGCATATATGCCCCATGTATGTCGCATATATACGTCACAAATATACCCCATATATAATGCATATTAACATATATGGGACAAATATTTGTGCAAATTATATATATGACATATATATCACACATCCGACATATATGCCACATATATATTGATTTTTATATGGATTGTAAACGTGCTAATTCTTGAATCACAGATAAAATTTCAAAACTCGTTAGAGCGAAAGTAAAAAAAACGACCCCACAGAACGAGTGAAACGATAACAATTTTGCAATTTGTTGCCAATGGATAATAGAGAACGACGATTCGGGGTAACGATCCAGATGCCGTTAAGGGCCGCGAATAGTCGAAGGTGTGTTTTCATTGTTTTGGCAAACATTAAGCGAGCCAGGGTATGTGCGCTCGACTTTGATTTCGCGATTCGTTTCGTATTTCAAAATGTCAAGCACCAGGCGAGAAACGAGCGCATATCCGGCCTGAGTCGCGAGTTATCTCAACATATCACCGGCGTTCTCGACGTTCGATGACTTTCGTGAGTAGCACTTACTCCCGACAATGACGAGCTCATTGCTAAAGTGAACGACTCGGCCGTAAGTCCGAATCCAATGTTCCGAGTTCCCTTTCGTCCCAAATAAACGACCCGTCGGTCGTTCCGTATTTAAAACTTTGCGATGTCCAATCGAATGGGCGCGACAGTAAAAATTCAGTTCCGTTTGGTTTTCGTGAAATCGAGGATTAAAACGTCTTCGAAATGATCAGTATATAAATAAGCCTTGTTTGCAAACAATTTATTTATTTATAAATAATAAATCATTGTTTGCTTATCGTAATTTTGTTCAGGATAAATTCCGATTGAAATCCATTAAAATATACCGGTTGACTAATAGGATACAATGGGATTTATCAAATTTTCCACTATTTGAATAGGAATGAATAATCATGTGACACATTCCATCTGTAGGTTGTATCACTATTTATTCCTTTTAGTAAATTTCCTATTCCTACTAATAGGATTAAATGGTGGTACACATTGTAAGTGGAATAAGTCAAATAATTATTCATTCCTATTCAAATAGTGACGAATTCGGTCAATATTCATGATCCTATTTGATCATATTAGTCAATATTTATTTAATAAAAGTTTTAATCGGATTTAATAAAGGATAGTACTTTTTTTAACCAGACCTAGAAAAAACTTTATATAGTTGAAAGAAAGGACCTGAATTTAACTATCCTTTTCCAGTAATATTGGTTACAGTAAGTAACTAGTAAGGACAGTAAGTAGCTTATGGTCCAGTAAGTAATCATAAGCAACTTAACTAAATAATTAATAATCATAGTTTTAGTTAATTTTCGTGATTACTATATAGTTATATCGATAGAATTTATCCCTTGCACTACTTCTTTTTGCATATTAGAAATTTGGGTTATAGTAATTGCCTATGTGTGGTGCTGGTAACTGTACTGAATGGTTAAAACAGATTTTATAGTATAGTTACAATCACTATATAGTATACTTATACACACTAAACCAACATAAAAGCTATAACAACCTGCCTTGGTTAAATAATATAACATCTCAGTTAAAATAACCGTATCGACCTTGGAGGAGATAAAAAACAAATTTTATGGTTATCACAATTACCAACTATAAAAACCTGGTTTGCGTTTGCTAATTTTTTTCCCTCGCTGTACGAGGCAAATGTTTTCTTAAAATGTAATTTACTCGCGCGGGAAATGAGGTCAAGGGGGAATTTCACGTTTCGCGAAATATGGCAATCATAAGTTGATACTTGAGATATAAAAATTTGAAATTCGTCCAGCGGCAGTTCGACGCAAAACGTCGAGCACGGGGGGAACGACACTGGCATAACAATAAAGGCCGTTTGCAATAAAAGATGATAATCATTTCTGTTTAAAATTGCGCCCGAATAAATCAAATTCTGAGTCGCGCAGCCGGCCACGCCACAAAGCAACTTTCTTAAATAAATAAAGCCCTCGCGAATTACCTCGTTTCTCATTTACTCTTAATGGCACGCTCATTCTTTGAGCTTTCATCCTTTATATTTCATAACAACTTTTTACGTATTCCCTTTCGCGCTTACGAATATCTTATTAACAATTCCTTTATGTTTAATGGATAAATTTGTCTCCGTTCCTCGCGTCGCGAATGCTCAAATAATATCAAGGTTTAGCAGTTCCATGATTGAGTATATCACTTTGCTTCAAATTTTCTATTGAGTCTTATTAAATCCGACTCAAAATCCTACTAATGGGATTGAATCGTAGATTTGTCCAATGTAAATTGCAAATGACTCATTGGAAAATGGCAAATTTTTCCTGATTAATAGGATTTAATAACTTATTATCTATTGAACAAGCGTACAACTGTTTTAATGGGAATTAATAGTCACTTTATAAATTGAATTTATGGGACATATCATTATTTATTTCTAATACTAAGAATAATACATTTATTAATAGAAGTGAGTTTGGTAAAGTTAATTGAAACTTATATTTTATCATATTCTTTATGCATTCCTATTGAATCCTATTCATTTCAATAAGTATAAGAAGTATAGTTAATAATAAGACTAAAAGGGTTACGTCCTATAAATTGAATTAGACAGACTATTATATATTCCTGATAAGATATTGTCATACTTGGTCAATAGGTCATCAATCTTATTGGATCCCATTGCTTCTAGAGCTATGTTACTTTTAATACTTTTCAATCGGGATTTACATCGGACAAAATAGTAAATCAATGATGATATTTTGAAATAAGAAATACGGGTCATTTTAATCTTCGATAAACCATACAAATTGGCAATGTCAAAAATGGAAATCACAAAATGAAAAGTTAATATTTCCTAGGAAAGACTCACGCACAGTTGATGAACCATGAATTTCTTTTCAAGGAAATTCCTTTTTCTTCCCCATTCCAATTACCGGAAAGTCAAGGGACGTAACAAAAAAGTAATGAAATACTGTGCGCGACGGGGGGGTGAGGTAATTGAAAGATTAGTTGTAAGTAAATCGTCCGCTGCGGGGACAGATGGAATGCCGGCATTCTGAGCCGCGGTGCAACAAGTAACCCACGCTAACGGACCCCTTTTGTTCCACGAATAATGACCATTCACGCCCTCGTTCCGAGGCGTCCCTCGCGCGTTTGAAAATAATACCAACTCCGATATGCACTTGAGCGCGCATTATCTGTCGACACTGTTTGACCCCGTGACTACTTTAGTCAACGTCCGCCATATTGCCCAACATTATTGACCCCGTTTCTCGTTTCTAATTTAACGTGTTTCGTATTAGTTGGGATATTTATTTGGCATCGAAATAAAAAACAATAAAAACGACAACAAAAAAAGCCGTCGTGAATCATTTTGCTGGCAAGAGAAGACGGTTCGCTGCTGTATGACATATGCGAAACGTATATCAATAAATACGGCTGCTCTCCATATTCATTTTCGAGTAAATATTAAATATGTGACTTGTGACCGCCACGGTATGTAACGTTGGATGTTAATTGCAAAAAACGGACGATTAATGTGCATTGTTGAAATATTCAACAAATAATCGGGTAATTTATATTACGTAGAAATGTATTTAAAAAAAAGAATTATTACCAATTGAAAGTCGCGCGAAGTTAAGCTTTTAATCGATTAACGTGCAGTTTTAGAGGTAAATAAAATTGTTCGGCAGTTTTTTAGACGAAGGATTTGTGAAGCTGGTTAGACTTTGAAATCCTCCATTCGAGATTAAATTAATAATAAACGGTGGGTTATAAACTAACGAAACTAACAGAACTGACGAAATAGTGAAGGTAACAAAACCAGTAAAGTAATGAAACTAACGAAATTAATGAATAGTAAGGCTTAACAAATATCCTAGTAAAGATGATACATACATGGTCCATATATGTTTTAACAATTTCATATAAAGAACTAAAAAATTCATAAACGACCGTATATGAATTATCATATATTTCCATATAGTTTATCAATAAAACATAAGACAATAAAAAAATAATATATGGACATATATTTTTTCTTAATCTATATATGGCCATATATGGGTATACAAGGTCGATAGCCATGTATGCTTTAAATAATTTTGAAGTAAATCATTACCATGTATCAACCATATATGTCCATTTATGAATTAAAAAAATCATATGTGTCTATATATGAATTAAGATAAATCATATATGTCTATATATGAATTAAGAAAGATCATATATATTCATATATGAATTGAGTAAAATCATATATGTCCATATATGGATTAACATAAATTATATATGTTCATAAATGGATTAAGATAAGTCATATATGTTCATATGTGGTTAAAGAGAAATCATATATGTTTATATGTGGTTTAAGAGAAATCATATATGTCCATATATGAATTAATGTAAATCATACATGTCCATATATATCCATATATGAATTAAAAAACATATATGCCCATAGATGGCTTTATATGAATTAAGAAAAACTTATGTCCATATATGTCTATATATGAATTAAGAAAAATCATACATATCCATGTATGGATTAAGGTAAATCATATATGTTCATATATAGATTAAGACAAATCATATACGTTCATATGTGGTTTAAGAGAAATCATATATGTCCATGTATGAATTAAGAGAAATCATATATGTCCATGTATGAATTAAGAGAAATCATATATGTCCATATATGAATTAAGATAAATCACATATGTCCATATATGAATTAAGATAAATCCTACATGTCCATATATATCCATGTATGAATTAAAAAAACATATATGTCCAAATATACTAGGAATAGGAATAATATCTTTATATGAATTAAGAAAATGCCATATGTCCATATATGTCCATATATGTTTCATGTTTACTGGGGTAATTGGTAACCAGTAGCGTTAACTTTTTTAATCTTATCATTCTGTATTTCGTAGCATAAATTAAGAATCTGATATGTAATCCGTCAATGCACGTTGATCGTCCAGAAATAACCCACCTCAATATGCCAACGCCATCACCAATCGGCCACGCGATTGGGATGCAAAGCGCACTCCGTCACCACCAAGGAAGACCACGGACCGGCGGAAGCCGCGGGGCGTAGTTACGGTGCTATGGTCGAGAAATCAGACGCATCGACGACTTAGCGAAATTACCGCAACTATAACCTACCAACTGCCGTTGGGCACACGCTCTCCTGGCGGACAAAACTCAGATAATTGCGCTAGTCCGTAATACGTTTGCCACCCGATATCCCGGCGCAGCCCCAAGTCTACCCCGTTCGCGACTTCCGTCACCGTTCACGTCTCGCCAGCTTTGTCAGAACAACCGCCAGACAATATCCGGAGCTTCGTTTTGGTAGCCGCAGCGTCTTCGCGTATCATCTTTTAGCCTCGCAGCGACGCGTATCTCGTATCACCTTTAGGCATCCTCGTGGTCAAAGTTTATTATTTCCTTATTAAATATTGCAATCGGGTTGAAACGTGGCCCCGATCTGGAAGCCATACCGCTACCATACCGAGTAGCGAATCAGGTTATCCCATAATATTGTATAGTATTGAGCGTCAGGTAGGACGGTGCAATGGTACCTACCAGGTATCCTGATTAGTAACCATGTTTAGGCCCAATCAGTGCCCGGATTAGGATTCCATAAAGTGATAGAATGCTCGATTGTACAACGGTTGGATGAGAATAATAAAAGTTACTACCAAGTTCATGTGTAATTATGCGAAATAGTATTTTGAAACTGGCCATAGCATCGTCCTAAAATTCACCTTACATTGGGGTTTGATCAGGAAGCCCAGCAAAGTTTTTTTTTTTGAAAAATGTTTTTTTCCAATCAAGTTTTTGTTTTAAACCGGTTAATAGGGTCAAGGTTATCTATTCCAGATCAGGGCCACATCCCTGATATGGCAGCCCCGATTGAATTCCTGCCAAGTTTACACTGGCAACCACTTAACCTCCGACTCGCCGTGCAAATACCCGAGAGTCGCGTCGCGTGCTTAACACTAATTATTATCGCTTCAAGTTGAGGCTCCTTGTCGACTTTGAGTTTGCACTCAGGCTCAAAATATAGTTTTAGCTGTGGTTAACGGTTAATAAACTTTTTAAGTCACGCCAATTCAGCACGTTTAGTATTGGTTTAATTTAATGGTTCTTTTTTTATTTTAGGTTTATGGTTTCATTCACGTTTAGCGGTTATAGGGTTTCACACCGACCGCGCCGCGAAACCCGCTCCCTTGGCACATGTGCTTTCTTTCCCGTTGCCGCGCGCGCGCGCCCGCGAATATCCACTTCCGGCCTCCGCCGCGCCACTTCCAACTGGAGCCGGCGTGGAAAGAAAACACCGAAGGGAGCAGACGCCGAGCTTGGTCTTACAGGTGGCCCGCTGTAACGGGGTAGCCTGACGTCGGTTTTAAGATTATTAGTCAGACTGTTAAGCCACGTTCGCCCTCAACCCAACGCCACTCTTTCCTGCCGCGCCGTCCTAATTCCTTTCCATTGGAATTGGTTCCCGGTATTCACTTTTTCCCGTCCGCACTTTGCTTTTCAATTAATCAAACAAAATTTAAATGTTAAATGAATTACTAACGGAAAGCAGTTAAAGTGTAACTCGCATCAGCCATTTGTCCATGGTCTCAACATTTATGTAACACTAACTGTCAACGAATTGATGTAAGTTGGAATTGAGATTTAAGGAAATCATTTCATATAACAATTTCAACATAATTATACGTAATGTTGCGCAAATCAGCTTACGTTTAAAACGGATTATATATAATTCCGAGATCTGATGTCAGATCCTCGGAAATCTGTTGTCAGATTCTCAAGATCTACTAGATCTTCTAAGATCTACTGTTAGACCTTCCAAGATTTGTTAGACCTTCTAAGATCTGCTGTCAGATCCCCAAGATCAATTAGATCTTCTAAGATCTACTGTTAGACCTTCCAAGATCTATTAGACCTTGTAAGATCTGCTGTCAAATCCCCAAGATCTATTGTTAGACCTTCCAAGATCTGTTGTTAGACCTTCCAAGATCTATTAGATCTTCTAAGTTCTACTGTTAGACCTTCTAAGATCTACCGTTAGACCTTCCAAGATCTTCCATCATATCCTCCAAGATATTCTACCAGATCTTCCAAAATCTCCCGTTAGATCCTGCAAGCTCTGCTATTAGAACTGCTATCATATCTTAATCAAATCAAATTGTCTCTGAACAGATTCGATTCAAATAAAATTATATCTGATCGAATCTGATTATGTACAAATTTGATTTATTCCTTTGACGTTTCTGATATCAGCAAGTTTCTTCGATCTTCAATTCCTCAAAATCTCAATTACAATTCTATTATTATTACATGAAAGATGGATGCAGGATGAAATAAAGCTTTCAGCCTTACCATTGCTTATTAAGCCAATGTTTATTTTTTAATTAACAGCATCCCTAATTAGGAAACTGTTTTCCTACTTGTTACGTCGAAGAATTACTTATAATCCTTTAACTATGCTTCCATTTTGATTGACTAGTTACAACTCCAAAGGGACAACCACAACTGGTCCTTCCTATGTACGGCAAATTCTGGAGGGGGGGGGGGAATTATCGGCTCAACATTAATTAGTCAGCGCAAAATGACCCCCAATTAAAATCACAATTAACGATTCAGCAAAGTACGTATTGGTTAGTGATAATCGAACGTACGAATGGCACCGGTCGATTTTGGCGGGGTTTTCAGGCGAAGACGGGCGTATTATAATTAATGAGGGCCGCCGAATCGCGACGCGCCAGCTTTGCGAAAGCCGCGTCACGTCGGGGGTCCGAGCTTATTTTATTCCTTGTTTATTATCATTATTATTATCATTCAATTTTAGAGTTATTCTAAATTTAACGATGCAGTAGCTGAAAGAAATGTTTAGAATATTAACGAAAGAAAAAAGAGAAAGCAAAACAACTGATAAGTTCGAATTGTGGAAGAAAGAGAAACAGACCTGGGGTCGGAAAGTAAATGAAAATTAAACGCGGCGAGAAAAATGGCCCGTCAAACGTTCGCCCGAAGAAATATCGTTACACAATACCGAGGTACACTTAGGTCGCACTAATTATACGTTGCACTTTTTGTACATATTCGTTTGGTACTCTAATTCCTTAGTTAAATTTTTTTTTCTAAACCTTTGAATAACGTTCATTTAACGTTTGAAAAATGAAAGGTTTACAAAAAGCGTAAACAATCTTTGTTTTTGTTTAGTATTTACATCCATTTTTATGCCCTTCGGATGTAAATAAACAATATTATTGATATATTTCATTAATTCGACCTCCAAAACATTTATAAATATTGTTTGTTTATATGTTCAATAACAAAAACGTTTCATTCTTCAATTCCATCGTTTGCTTTACGTTTATTTACCCGGAGAATATAAATAAAAAAGAAACAGAAACGTTTAATAAAAGTTTGTTTTTATATTTTTTTCAACGCGCCATCTCTGGCGGGTTATTTGAAAAAGCGCGCCATTTTTCTCGCAAGTTCCCGTTCCGTAAGCGTGTTTCGACGGAAACGGTGCGTCTCCTCTGCAAAGTACACAAAACAAACGAAAACTTGGACCCGGGCAAAACCCTTCTCCTGCTGATGAGAAGAAGATACGGGCAACGAAGATGAAAAAAAAAACAGAGGAGAGAAGGACAAACAAGAGAACGAGGCGCGAATGAGAGAATAAGGGGAAATTTAAGATCGGATGAAAGGAATAAGACGGGCTGTTTGGGTCGAAGAAAAGAGAGAGAAAAAAAAGGTAAAATACCGCACAACAAAGACGCCTCGCGTCAGCGAAATGACACGTATATAATGAACGGCTGACAAAGAGGTCGGAATAAAAAAATTGCCGCTGCAGGTACGCAATCGGCTTGCTTAATGGAATATGATTTACACGAAGGCTTTTGAGATTCTCATCTTTTCCTGTATTGCTTATTTTTTCTTGTTTTTCTTTTCATTCCTTCTCGTTGTTGTTTTTTTTTATTATTATTATTTTCTGTACACTCGGATATTTAGCTGAGAAATATATGTATACTAAAATGATTTCAACTATCATTGCGGTTTATGTGGGATGTGCTGCACTCTTTCGGCTATTACTTCAACTACAAGCAGCATTATTTGTTCATTCTTCTTTCAACTCTTGAGACTTTCAATTTACATTAGTGTCGTGCATGGTATACATATATGTAATGTCTTTCGAAAGTAGAAATAAAGGATTAGAAACACGATAGAGATTATGATGGTATGTCTATGGTATGTTCTTTTTTTTTACTTATTAACAATATTTATATTAGTAAGTATGATACTTATGTTATAAACTTTCTCATACTTTGTTTGATTGATGAAATTTCAGAGGTGAAGATAATACTGCGGAATCCATTGCTATAACGCTGATAAACTATCTCTATTGCTGTCCTTCTTTAATGTGTGTATAAAAGTGAGACAGAAATATATAAAACCGACGAAAGTTCACATAATTAGTGTCCAAGGGTAAGGGAAAATTATTCTATTTAAATTCAATCAGTATAGTAACTTAGACAATTTTTTTATTTATGTCCTTTCTTCATCCATTGATCTAAGAGATAAAAAAAAGTTCAATTTTTATATAAACCCAAGTGAGTCAAGATCTTATTCATATAAATACTCTTATTCTTATTATTTATAGTACTCCTTAAGTTTGACAATTTTTTCTATATATGTCCTTTAAATTGCCACTGATAAAAATGAGACGGAAATACCCAAAAAGCCTTCAAATCTTATTAGCATTCAGTTTAAAAGTAAGTTGAGGTAATTTCCACGTGAGATCAATAGCAATTGGAAATAAGAAATTATCTAGACAACGTCGTAGCAATGATAAATTATGTTCTACTTACAACAGGATGTGGCAATTTCATTGAAAAATGTACGAAGTAATGAGAAAGCTTACAGCATTTTTTTAGTTAAAATAAATATTGTAAATGTAACGAACACAACCTCAACGGTTATGTACATATATCTATATGTATTTATATATACATATAAATGAGTCTAGTCTTGCGTTTGAAATCCCTCTCCATTTTTTTTGCCTGAAGATTTAATAATACTTTTCAAATTTCGGCGGGATATTCAAAATTGGTTCAACCCGATGGCACCACCATCTATCTTTTCGAAATCGAACTAAATCTACAAATTTTAGACCAGGGCCGTATTACTCGGGGTTAGACCCATTTATATTTATATACCTCATGGAAAAATAATGTCATACATACATATATACCTGAGCGACTTGTACGATGTAACTACATATGAATATAGATATAATTACGAACCAGTATATATATTTACAAATAGATGTGGATAAATATCGAAATTTCTGATCATACGTAAATAGTAAGGAGTATTACTTTGCTTAATTCTAGCACGTATATCAAATGAGCGCATGCACGTACTTATATATATTCATCATAACCTCATATATACATCAAAGAATATATATACGCGAACAAAATGAATATATATATATATGTATGCAAATATGAGTCACTGCAAGAAAATGTTACTGAATTGCTCTATTGTTTGTTGAAATATATATACATATATACGTATATATATATATCGAGATGGAAAAGTGAGTACGTATGTCCAAGAGCCATCTAATGACCTTAGTTTATAGATACAAAAAGTGTAGGTGTAAGGAGCGATACAAATATTTATATATCTACAATTTACAATTACAATAATATAGTATAAAACTTGTTATTCCAACGTGTCACCTCAAAATGTACACAACGTAACTACGAAAAAAGAGTAACATGGAAAAATACTTTGTAAATTGGATGAGCAGTATCAAGATAAACAAAAAAATAAAAAGAACTATCGAAATAATGGATTGAAAATGACTCGTGTTGTTTAAAAATAGCAAGGAAGAAAAGGACTCGAAAATGTACTTGACTTTACGATGCTCAGCAACATTGGGGTTCATCAAAACTACGTACCGTGGTTTAGGCTTCTCTAAATTCATTATCGACAGAATCAAACATTTCTAATTTCTAATTGATTATCCAGCAAACGTGTCACGTGACTGTCTAATTTACATGATTCAGCATTGCGCTTTCTATTTACCCAGTGTTTAATCGTATCTAAATAAGGTGTGTGTTCGGATGTAATGGCGGAATGGCTTAATAAAGGCGTGCCTTTTACCGCTAAATCGAACTATCAATTGAGGGACCCACGATTGGGCATTCACCGTCTGAAAATGTCCAATCTGTGGCACGCCCGGTTCGCTAGATCGTGCGAACGACCGTGTAAGCCGAGGCAGACTTAAACGGCTGTGTTGGTAAACATGGAAGAACCATTAATTCTACTGGTTAATCATTAGTTGGACTTTGGTGCGCCTCGCAGCCACCAAATTCTGCCGAACCTGGTACAATTTGTTTCAGACCCGCCGAAACCTTGATCGAAGAGCGTTGAGAAGGAATCGTGATATTGTTTAGGATGAAAACAATTAGAATTAGGGTATTTTTTCATTATTTTATAGGTTTAAATAGGGAAATGGTGCATTAAGAGTACCTTGGTGTACCTAACAAGGTGTACCATGGATATCTATTTAAACCTATTTAATCCTATTGCAATAACTAATAAAGACAATTGGATACGATAGGTTTTTTTGAAGATGAATAAGAACTGACAAGAGGTTGCTTTTCGGCTAAGAAATAGGTTTGAATAGTGATGTAGTATGTTTAGGGGATGTTCATGTGTAATAAATTAGGATTAAATGTCGATGTACCTTATTGAGATTATATTTGATGAATTGAATAGATTAAATTTAACCTTTCTTATTTATATATAAGCATTAAAATCGATCGTTTGGGTTAGTATTAAACTATTTCTGAATCGGAATGCATCATTATTCATCACCATTCAACTAAATTTGTGTTTCAATAGGTTTGAATATTAGTGGAAAATTTAGGCTGATATATAGAGATATAGTCAATGAGGTATTTTTTGTAAAGGGTAACTTAGTACATCACCATTCATTCCCATTCGATTACATATGAGTTTTAACAGATTTGAATAGGAATGGTAAGCTTAAATTGATATGTAAAGATATTCTCAATGAGATATATATGTGTATAGGGTAAATTAATACATCTATATTCACCCCCATTCAACTAAGTTTGGGATTCAATGGGTTTGAATAGGAAAGATTAATTAATATAGGTATGAATATAATTTCATTAAAATAGTATTTATATTTTGTGTATCTGAGTATTTTACGATTCATTCCCATTCAACTAAATATGATAACTTTCTCAAAAAGATAGATAATTATACAATTTTACGATTCCACTCTAATATTCTTCAATTAGGATTTCAGTAGGTTTTATTAAGTATTTTTTTTAATCGGAGAACCTACTTTTGATTCCCATATAGTGCACAACTTCACGTCAAACGAACGGATTTAAGAAAATCTAAGAAAATTAGGGAAGAAAGATTTGAACTTTCGTGAAACTGAAATCGAGGAAAATGCAGGTGTCGTGGTGAAACGTTTTTCAGAAAGTTTGGGGCAAAAAAGTGGTACCATTGAAATAAGAGGAGAATAAGGAATTGGTACTGAGGTAGGAGACAAGGAATATAAAGTATAAACTGGTGGAGTCATATTTTAAGGTTGAACCCAAACTTTCAAGTTCACTATAGTTCGCTTTAGCTTCAATACTTCAATTGACGTTTGGTTTTCTATTTATAGAAATTTGTTGCTTCTTAACTTTGTATAATTTTCCTGATTTCAACGATACTAATATTGTTCAATTTAAAATACGTAAATTTCTTAATAATCTTTAATGACACTAAATTAATTTTTTGTTCAATTTGTTTTAAGCATATAAACTAAATTATATATTACCAACAATATCACTGCATTAAAATTATTTTAATGACATCAGAATATCAATAAATGTTTTTTTTAATTAATATCATTATCATTTTTATTATTACAAGAATAAAAATAAAGTTAAAAATTGTAACTTTAAAATAACTTTGCAATCTTGAAATAAAATCATGTTATAATATTCATTGCACCCGTTCAAACGAAAATTTAATATTAACTCAACATTGATGAAAAAATACGTGACTTTATAGAATAATAATTGTGTCCTTTCATAATTACAAACGCTTCAATTTTTCCTTCATAAAAACTCAATCTTTCGAGTCCGCTATAAAATTTTTATAACAATATATAAACATCGTATTTATTACGATCTACGATTGACATGTTTAGTGACGGCAATTTCATTGTCGAAACACGATATAATCTCGTTTCGAGAACACTTTAAATTTCTCTCAAAATTTTTATCTCTTTTCATTTTCAAAGATATATAAAAGGCACATCGACTAATTTGCACCGTTAAAAGTATCGCAATTATATGAAGGCAAACCGTAACAATTTTGTTATGCATACTAAAAATAAAAAAAAACGAAAAAAAAAATAAAAAGGTTCAGAATTAAGATTAAGATCAATTAATAAGAATTAAAATTCATTTTTATACTTTACAACTTTACACTTTTTATTCGCAACATTACCACTTGACATTTATGGAAGGAAAATTTTTTATCAGTATGCGTATCATAAATAAAAAACCTAATTGAAATCCGCACCAAGTAGAAGGAGAGAAAAAAAGTGTCTTAAACTTATAGTGCAAAAGTAATGAAAAGATATATTTTATTATTACTAAAAACCCGCGGTATTTCAGCGCTCCCTTTATAACGCTATACATTCCCATTTCATTGTTCGTAATAAGCAAATGAGCTAAAGCGAACGGGTATTAAAACCGAGTAAAGTATATGGGCTAACATAATCCCGGGCAGAAAATTGTTTTGCAATATTTTTGCTAATGCAAAAATATCATACCCTGCACGATTTTCTAACTATTAATTAATATTTTTTACAAAGCGACACCTAGCGTGCAGAATGGAAATCAAAATTAGGTTACCCCTGATCAAAAAAAAAAAAAAAAAAAAAAAAAAAAAAAGGACCACTGAGTACCCCCAAAAAGAAACGAGTGAGTAAATAATAAATTTCTATCACTGTACTGTACAACGTCAACAAGTGAAAGGGCTCTTCTCTGACTGGTTACGTAGATCTCTGAAACATTTGAATAAAGTAGACTGTTTTCCGCCCGTGCAAAATACCTCAATGCTCGGACGAGAGTGGAAAGACGCAACAATTCCTCGTGATTTACGAGCGCCCGAAAGGAAATGAGATTAATTTTATTTTCGTCGTTAACTTGGGCGGCAAATTTGACATGGAAAATAATCAGGATTCGATCATAAATATAAATAACGCTTTTCAGCTTTACCGCCGACGAAAAAGATTTTCGTGCGCGCCCGTTGGATTTTCTTGTTCGGGAGCGTTCCCAATAAAACACGGTAGATTGAAAGCAGAAATTAGATATAAAGTACGTGGAAAATTTAAACATCCATCCTCCCGGTTCAGATTCAGATCATTTTCATAATATATAGTGGAATTTTTAATGTTCCGTGCGTGTACTTTTTATCCCATTTCTGCGTTGCATTTATCACTGTTATATTGGGGCTGAATGTTTCGCACTTCATAAACGGTACTGAAAAATAAAACGTTTTCTGAAAGACAATTCAGTCAATTTTATTGGAAAATCTATTTGTAGCTTGTGAAAAAGTACCCTGTTGTGAATAAGTACCTTATTGTGAATAAGTACCCGATTGTACAGAAGTATTTGTTCACAAGTCAACAAGTATCCCTTGTGAAAAGTACCCTGTTCTGAACAAGTCAACAAGTATCCCTTATGAAAAAGTACCTTGTGAAAAAGGCAACAAGTATTCCAAGTGAAAAAGTAACCTGTTGTGAATAAGTATCTTATTGTGAATAAGTACCCTTCTGTACAAATGTACTTGTACACAAGACAACAAGTATCCCTTGTGAAAAGTACCCTGTTGTGAACAAGTACCTTATTGTGAATAAGTACCCGATTGTACAGAAGTATTTGTACACAAGTCAACAAGTATCCCTTGTGAAAAAGTACCCTGTTGTGAACAAGTCAACAAGTATTCCTTGTGAAAAAGTACCCTGTTGTGAACAAGTATCTTATTGTGAATAAGTACCCTTCTGTACAAATGTACTTGTACACAAGACAAGTATCCCTTGTGAAAAAGTACCCTGTTGTGAACAAGTACCTTATTGTGAACAAGCATTTTTACATTTAAATTGCATAGCCAACGTTCCGAATATTTCCAAAAATCGTTTATTTAAATTTATCATTGTAACGCTTTATTCTTCAGTTACTTACATTACAACTGTTCGAGGAAATCAACCAAGCAATTTTCGAATCCAGTTGCAATTTCGTCGACAAGTGCGAATCATCATTGCAATGTTTCTAAGTGAGAAAAGAGCGCTGCTTCACTGTACGATTCGTTTAATTAACTTGGCCCAAATGCCAATAATAACCCAGATAAGGGGGTCGCGGCAAATAATTCAGTATTAAACATTTCCGTTCCGAAATGTCCGATGCCAACTGTTAATTATATTCTTATTCCTTAATTGCTATTTAAATTACGTTTCTAATAGAAAGTAATTAAATTTTTACGAAACGCGTTTGCGTTTAATTGCTGGACATTAACTACGTAATTAGGTATTTGAATTAGGTACCGATGGGAGGGCCAAACATACATCTAGGTAGGACTCAATTAATCATATTCCAATTATTCTCTGGATTAAATTACGGTTTGGATTATCGTAGCTTCAATTGCAGGGGTAATCAGAATTTTTGAAAAGCAGGATATTGCGAGATGGACGAAGTTAATTTTTTTTTCGGGTAAGTGTATACGTATCCAAATCAATAAATTACCGAACATATCTACGGGATTTTGGGGGGAAAATTATTTTCACAATACCCATACAGATGGCGCGCTACCTTCGATCCAGTTTAAATTGTTAAAATTTGCCCGAACAAGTAATTTCCTTGTAAGTTAAAAAAAAAGAGGGCGTAATTAGTCTCGAATATGATGCAGCAATTCTCTTTTCACTCCGAAACATCCCTTTATCCCGTTGCATGGTAATAAATAGTATTGCAGTAGTACTGAACTGCACAATCTTTCGTGGACTCAGCTTATGTAAATCATATTTAGGATTTGGATTGGCATCGATGATGCTTTGAAGGCAAATTTAAGGCAGTATTATAGGTGTTTTAAAGGCGAGCACATACTCAATTTTTTTTCGCGGATCACTGATCGCAATGAAATGATTAATGGTATTGGATGGGAAGCAATTGGACTATCGGTACGCGACTGGCATTGATTGCAAAGCATTACTTTCGCTCGTCATAGTCGTTAACACTTTGGGGCCTCATTTTAAAGCGGTTCGGACTCGATGGTCTGATCAATTTCGCAGAAAAGTTCAACCGCGTAAACTTAACTGCAAAATACGGACAGAAACACAAAAGTATAGCAATTTAGGGATAATATACAGGCAGCGTTGTGAATTTCGGACAATTTCGCACTATTTCTACTCCGATGGTAATATGCTAATGTTGCGACTTGGGCTGATACCGATGTGATATTATTCCTGAAAGGTGGTACTTTTATATTTCTGAGGGAAAAGGCGCGTCTAAGGATTTGCAGGTAAATTGGCATAATTAGATCTATGAGTTCAAAGTGGATGAGATAGAAACGATTGTACCT
This sequence comes from Leptoteleia sp. ZL-2020, assembly GCA_022817305.1. NCBI lineage: Eukaryota > Metazoa > Arthropoda > Insecta > Hymenoptera > Scelionidae > Leptoteleia > Leptoteleia sp. ZL-2020. Next base: position 17,644 of record JABFPN010002934.1, read on the forward strand.
GTTGTACATAAGAATGTCGGGCTTCCACAGCTTATTCGGCGTTATTCGAAGATCCTTGACCCCACCAAATTCGGATTCGTTCCACTGTAAATTGTAATCAGTCCATTCCTGTAACAAAGAAATTTTGATATTTACATTTAATATGGTGAAATATAAGATTTTTCGAAAATTCAGAAAACTTAAAACTTAATTTATGGGGGAATGAGTCACAAAAACACTGACTTGAGAGAAGATTGAATCATGACAGAATATCTTATAAAATTTTATTGTTTACTGAAAAAATCAAGGATTTGCATTTAATTTTCTTGGATTGAAGTATATTACGTTTGTATACACTTGGAAACCTAACCTAAATTAGTACTAGTCTAGCACTAGCCTTCTCCAGTATCAGATTAGCACTAACCTAGCCTAGCACTAATATATTCTAGCACTAACTTATCTTATCTCTAATCTATCATCAACCTACCTCAGTATTAACCTAGCACTAACCTAGCCTAGCACTAATATATTATAGCACTAATCTATCACTAACTTATCATAGCTCTAATCTATCATCAACCTACCTCAGCATTAGCCTAGCACTAACATAGCACTAACTTATCCCAGCACTAGCCTAGCACTAACTTATCCTAGCACTAGCCTAGCACTAACCTAACACTAACTTACCCTAGCAATAGCCTAACACTAACCTAATTACTTCTTAAAATTAAGACTCACTGATGTAAATAAAAAATTGAACCCTTTTCACTGAAGACAATTTAAGTCAAGAATATAACTATCTTGTTCGTAGATAAATATTTTTATAAGTGTCAAGAATAAAATGCGAAAATTGTTTTTACATATTAAATAAACTTGCAACTTTTTTTCACAACTAATATTGATGATAAGTAGCAAGCGGGACGTTAAAATTGAATGTTTTATTCATCAGTCCGATAAAGTCTTTAAAATGTTTTACACATATTATTCTCAATAACGCAGTTAATAAAAAACATTGTAGCGAAACATTTTCTTGAATATGATGATACCTTCAAACAAATAATAATAGGTTTGAAATTTAATATTTATGAGAATTTTTTGATCAACAATGACAGAAGTTAATTTACATTATGTATATATAAGCCGGGGTGAATATTAATTCTCCGACGTTATTACTTTCTGGATTGAATCACTGAATTTCAGGATATGTTTTCGGATACTCCAATTAAATTACATTACATATAGGACAAAAATCAATAAAAATATCCAAGACTAATAGAAATTAAAGTTATTACTAATAATACTAATAATAATATTTTAATTTCTCATAGTCATATATATATATATATATATATATATATATATATATATTATTTGAAGCAAACTAGAAAAAAAGCTAACTTTGAAGTACCAATTTTTTTGCAAATAAATACATAAGTATAAAGATATAATTTATTCTAATTTTACCTTTCATTGCAGAAACGTTCAAATTTAGGAGTTGTATTATATTTTTACTTTGTAACATATTGATCAAACAATTTGTTTGAGATTGTAATATATGTTTGCATTTCAAAAGGTATAAGAATTAATATAGCGATTCATTTCGTGTCATAAATATTCAGTATTTGCAATATCAGAATTTATCATAAAAATTGAACTTCAATTGGTAAGACTAATTGTCGAAGCTCAAAACACGAGAACACTTGAAATATATAATTTCGCGATCACAGTAGCACACATTTTGGTAATAAACGTGGCAGCAATGTAAACATAAAAACAGACGTATCGACGTCATGTTTTCATATTCAAAAGCGAATTTGATGTGCTTAATGATCGCCCTTGCAAGGTAATATATAAATTTTGCATTTGACAAATTATATGAATTTCTTTTATTTTGTTCTTCATTGCAATTATTTGCTATTGTGCATAAATTATTACTCTTATAATATTATAAATAATAATAGTAATGTTAATAACAACTATAATAACAACAATAATAATAGTAGTAATAATAAAGTTTTTACGAATAGATATCTAGTAAAAATAATAATTACACTGAGAAAAAAGTCATCTAGTTAATTTTCTTGATAATTATAATTCTGGTCGAATTAACCATCCCAGGTAGAAGTGAAATCGGGCATGCCCTATCACCTATAGGGCCCCAATGGGGCTGAAACGTGAAATACCTGAACAACGGTTTCCTGATTCGAGCCCTATAAGGGACTAACCAGGTACACTGCATTTGAGCACGTAATATGGCGTCCAAAGCTGGCCCAAGGAAGGTTACCTAATTGGGCACCGGTACAGAACGTA